>JARHVA010011014.1:0-102743 GCA_037957365.1 Torreya grandis
CTATATGCTTATGGAGATATATCAAACCTAATAGATGTATGTGCTTAGCCTTGACCTATTAGCACAAAACTTATAGAATACTTTTTGAGACCTAGCTAGAAATATAGTTGTTTTAGATCTACCATCATCTTAGTCACCCATGGGTGACATGATTACGGAGAATTATGTGCCTCCTCCAATAATGTGGTCTATAAACCAATAAGGTTTGGTATGTAGATCCTACCATTGAATCTAAGGAGTCATCCTCCTTTGATCTAATAACCCTCATATATATGACCCTGACTTTCAACCTTTAGAGTAGTCTTGACTTGGTCTTAAAACTCATCTGATGATTTTTGACTCAAAATATTTTGATGAAAGGTGGTCCTAGTGATCACCATGATAACTATATACCTTATCTGACTAAGGGCATATGAAACTCTATTTTGCTTGCCTTTAACATATTCAATGTCAACGTCACACTCATTGGAAAAATATAATAAACATCTCTATTGTGAATGAAGTTTGGGTTGAGTGAAGATGTATTTAAACCCAAAATTATCAATTTGGAGATCAAAATGTTTCCCTAATAGGAAATGTCACCAAATGAGCAATGTATGAAAAATAGATGCAACCTCAATGTCATGTACTTTATAGTTCAACTGGTATGTCTTGAGTTTTATAGACTCATAGGCCACTACATGGATATCCTACATAAACACACCCCTAAATCCTTCCTCAAATGCATCCATAGTCACTATAAAATTTCTATTTGGGTCTAGAACCTTCAATATGGGTGAAATTGTCATCTTCTCACTTATCATCTTAAATGAAATCTAGTTCTTATTTTACAAAGTGATTGTGTTCCTTATCTTAAAAAACCCTCCAACAAATTTTTTGTAATATCTTGCTATGGCTATGAAACTATGAATTTAGTGGACATTCCTTTGTGATGTCTAGGAATCCATGATAGATCATATATTTATTGGGCCAAATGAAATACAATCATCTAAAATGATATGTCCAAGATAATACACTCTTTTATAAAATAAAGTGCATTTGGACAACTTTCCATACAACTTATGAGATAATGATCTCTTTTATAAAATAAAGTGCATTTGGACAACATTCCGTACAACTTATATTCTCTCAAATGCTACATCACTAGCCTCAAATGATGGACATGCTCCTCTTTAGATTGTGAATATTTCAAAATATCATCTAGAAAGACAAAAAAAAGTTGTCAAAATAATATTTGAATATGTTGTTCATCAAATTCATGAATGTCATTGGAGCATTGGTGAGTTCAAAGGGAATAATTGTAAACTCGTAATGTCCATAACAAATTTTAAAATAAATTTTTATAATGTCTCCCTAATGGATCCTTAATTGATGATAATATAATCTTAAATCAATTTTGGAAAATACTATTTCCCCTCAAATTTTATCAAAGATATCATCAATGTGTGGAAAAGGATATCTATTTTTCACTGTTACTTTATTAAACATCCTATAATAAATGCATATCCTAAGAGTGTTATATTTATTTTTAATAAAAACCATTGCTATACCACAAAGATATACACTCATATGGATAAGACCCTAGGGTAACAGTTCTTATAATTGAGCCTTCAATTCAAATAACTCAGTTGATGTCATTCAATAAGGGTATTTGACTTAGGATCAAATCTAGGTATGATATCAATAGAGAAATCAAATTATCTTATGGGTGGAAATCTTGGTAATTCATCAGGAAAAATATCATTAAAATCATGCAGGAAGGGGTAATATTCTATTGTAGGTTAATTTTATTCTACTTCAATATTCATTGTGAACATGATACACCCTTTCCTTTTGGCCTTTTAAAACTATGTTACAAAAAAATTCCACAATCTAATGTCTTGCTTTACTTCTTACATAATTTTAGAGTAGCCATTTTCATTCAGACATGATATATTTTTGGTGAAGCAATCAAATTTAGCTCACTGCTTCCACTACCAACTTACCCCAAGTATCACAACATAAGATCTTGGGGGGGGGCACATATAAATCTATTCTAGTAGTAAAACTTTTAATTTATAACTTAATTCAAATATACATTGGTCTACCTTTTTCATTTCTCAATTTCCATATTGGAATAACCAATAATTTGACATAAAACCAAAGTTTGTATTAATTTTCTTAATAATCTTGGGAGTTATAAAACATTTAGATGGTCTTGTATTAAGAATTATAGTAACTTGGAAATAAAACAGTTTACTTGCTACCTATACCAGTGTCACTTAGAAGTCTACTTGGTGGTTATCCAATGATATATGAATCCTTTGCTGAAAACTTATTATTGATTTGGTGGGGATGCTCTAAATTGAACACCATTTATTATATGAGGGTAGTGGTTGGCATAGTGATTTCCACCACAAGTAAAACATCTGCCTATTGGGCCTTTTTTCTCTTGGGGATTTTACCCACTCTTGAACTTTCCACTATTATTATTTTTATTTACATTATGTCTATTAGGTCCATTGTTGGATTTTCTTGAGTTCCTAGTCTTGAAATTGATCCTTGAGCCTGAGTTCTTGTTACCATAATTATTTTTTATTTTAAAAATTATTTTTGAAGGGAGGGGATTTTTAATACCATGGTCGCTTCCCCTTGTTATTGATTTCCATTTTAGCTGATGTAATGGTCTTTATTTTTTATCTCTATTTCATAGCTTTCTCAAAAATTTGGTCCATGGTTGTGGGTCCATGGAGGTCTACATCAATGCCTATTTGAGGATTAAAACCCAAAATGAACTTTTGGATCTCAAAACTCTCATCACATTGGTATTGTGGCACATATTTTAGAATTTATGTGAACTTCTTCCAATAAGTAGTGATAAACATATCCCTCTGCCATATTTTTATAAATTTATCATCATTTCATGAAAGTACAACTATGGTAACCATATCTTTCTAAATTAGGACACAAATTATTTTGAGATGGTGTTTTTTGATGATAATTTTATTTCAAATTTCAATTTCACCCACCAAGCTAACCTACACCAAAGAGTTATTAGGTTCCACAAACAACCTGAGTTTCCTCAGAGAAGTTTTAGAGTTTGAAATACTTCTCCATTTAAATTATCCAATTTTAAGTGTTATCCTCAAGTATTTCTCCATTATAATTTGGTGGTGTTATCCTTTGTATATCCCTTATGAACTTAGTTTCAAATCAAACCTATTTTTAGGGGGTCTCATTTTTTATGTTTCTATCAGGGTTATCCTAATTTTGGTTAATAAATTATTGGTTATCTTTGCCACCATTTTGATTTCTTAAGCTTTCCTCATGGCCCTCTTCATGAGTAAGGTTATGCAATTTTTATTCTAGGATACCCATCCTTATACAATTTGGTTGAGCTTAGCCTACAGATCTTCTCCATTTTGATCGCATACCTCAATGTTATGAGTTTAGGCCATAAAATTGAACAAATCAAATATTTTGGAATTAGCCTTGCAATAATCCCATTAAACCTAAGTAGTTAAGATGGTCTCTGATACCATGATGTAATAACATGTAAAATTCCTACTGGGATCTAACTACAAATACATAATTATTTTTTAAATAAACACAGATGCAAAAGTAGACTACATCTTGAGAGTCTAACAGATATAAAAATAGTATTCACGTGAAAACATGACATCAACTCATATTACAACATAACATATGGATCCCCAATATCATGAGAGAAAGACAACTCCATATAAAAAGTATTTATAATATTTTGAAATCAACTTATCTAGATATACAATCACCATTGTCAATGTGCATCAATGTATAATTACAATCCTTCATAACAATTTTTAATAACAAGTAAAATATAATACAAAGTACAAATAAGATACTGGCTACCCCAGAGCATAATTCCTAAACTTCAAGTATCTGTGGCAATCTCAAGTGTTGTCTCGATAAGTAGTACTATTGTGGGGAGGGAGAGCATCATCTGAGTGATTTTTCACACCAACCACATACCAATGATCCCCTATAATAATCCCATCAGGAAATGTCCCTCCATTCACAAATGGGTAGATAGTGATGGCACATGAATCCAGAGAGACTAGTAAGTACCTGTGTGTTGTATGATTTCTAACTAGCTAAACATGTAATGTATCATAGAAAACTCGATCTATTGCAACATATCACACATAAATGTCAAACATACTCATGGAATGATAATGTCTCACTAAACATACTTTATCCCAAATTTTTACAAATAGTAATATAAAAGTGACCTATGGATCTATCAATTCCCTACACACCACTTTATCAGATTTCTTTCATCTAACATTACAATTCTAGTAAGCTAGTGAAGTCCATCTCACTCCTTATTTTGTATTAGGAACGTTGATTGGTCAAATACAATTCAACCACAAGATTCAATAGCTTACATCCTACTAGTAAATTCATCACATGACATATCATATATAGGATTAATAACAACATACATTTAATCCATCAAACATATCCCTAATTCTTTAATTATATTCTATCCCATACTAGAAATAATGATTACAAAGATACCATTCAAATAAACCTACAATTTGTATGTAATAAAAAATATATCATGTCTATAAATCAATCCTGGATTAGAGAAGATAGAGCATACCTACAATTTCAATTGGGAATACATTTGTTAAGTGAGAGCATGACCAACATGGGGACCTGCTAGATCTGATTAGGGGATCACTTATCACAATACACCATGCTAGGAAGGGTTCCAAAGCCTACAATCTAGCATAATCATGCAATAACCCTAAAAGAGTCCTAGGTCTAATGTTCACTCTACTCTAATAACAAGAAAATAAATCTAATCTAGTGCACACTAAAGATTATGGCATAACGTGGGGGTTAGAAACAAAAAAAAACTAAACTAAACATGCATATAAGACATATATTCATGCCAATGCGTACAAAATCTTAATGCATGGAAGGATATATACAATTGCATTATATATCTACTCTTTCAAAGAAGTTAAGAATACTTATCTTTGAAGATGATTCCATCAAGCCTTAATCTCTCCCTTGGCCAAGGTGCTTCGCAAGAGATTGTTTTGGTATGTAAGGATAATAAAGACAAATCAGCGCCATGCTACACAACCTATCTATGCATCCAAAAGACTTCTCCATAAGATAATATCTGTATCTTCAAATAAAGTATAAAATCTTAATATTTATTCCTCAATTAAAATGTTTAATAAGTAGATGTTCATTTACACTTATTCTTCTTCGATTATCTTCTTCTTACAAATGGTTGGAAATGAACTTGTATGTATAGAAGGATCTTGCCCTAAATCCTCCTAAAAATATCGATTGTACAGGGTCAACCCAATTGAACCTATATGTTTTCAAAGATAATTCACTAGGTCGAAGCTAGGTCGGTTGAAAGGCTAACAAACCCAAAAAGTGAAAAATACCCCTAGACTATATAGGGTCGATCTAGTCGACCTAGTACAATTGACTATCCAAAAGGGAATTAAGGTAAGAAAAGGAAGATGGAAAGAGGAAAATGATTAGAATGGGTAAGGATGAGAATAATAATCTTGGGGTAAATGGTTTTAAGAGATGAGTGTGTAGATGGAAAGTGGAAAAAGGGACAACAATATTACAAAGAATCAATGGTCTTCCCACCCCTTTCTTGGTGCACCCCTTAAGGCATGCACTCAGAGAGATTAAGACTTGATGGTTTCTTGCAAGATACAAAGTGTCATTAACTGATAAAATTTTGAAAATGTTATGTGTATATATATGTCCCACTTGAAGATCATCACGTGTCATGTAAGTACAACATGGGATGGTGCTTTAAGAAATAGAACATGATAACACACAAAACTAACACTAAGTGAAGTGCAATAAGCATAAAATAAGATCAATGAAAGGATATAATTGAAAAAAACATACCTTTACTTACTTTAATTTCATAGATAAAGAAGTAGACTGAAAGAGATGTGAAGGTGTCCAATGTGAAGAACACTAGGTGAACCTCTAGAAGTTAGTGTAAAAATAGACAAAAATTAATTATTTTGAAAAATAATTATATAGTAGTTTAGTAGAGACAAATTTTGTAAGAGAATTGACAAATTAAGATTTTTAAGGCAAGTCTTAGAATAAATATTGAGGGAAAATGATTAACAAAATAATGGCAAATGAATGACAAATGATTGGCAACTGAATGATAAATGATAGGAAATAAATGACAAATGATTCGAAAATAGTAAATCATGTTGTAAAGCATGTAAAACATAAATTTCAAAAAGGAATGTAGAATATATGGAATTATGTTTAAAAATATAAGAGAAAAATAAAATTGGCAAAAATTTGGTCTTAAATTTATCACACTAATTCAAGCTGAGAAGTATGAAACATTCAAGAAATGGTTGCAATCTTACATGCACTTAGAAAATAAGAAGATAAAATTTAAGATGAAATAAGCATAAAACATACTAATTAAAGCTAGGAAGCATGTCAATGACGTGTAAATTCATAATCAAATTGAATCTTATCTCATATTTGACACATGCAATTTTGTTTGTGACTTGTATTATTGGAAAATTTTGTGAGGAATGTCGGGTCCTATCTATGGTCTTAAACTAAAACTCACAAAAGGAACACCACTAGGGTGGAATAATTGGGACAATCAAGTAAAAAAAATATGTGGGTAATAGGAAGGTGATATGATGGTAATTTTTTAGGAATATTGGGTCCTATATATGGTCTTATAAAGAAACTCAAAACTGAAATTCTAAAGGGAGTGATCGGCAAACAAAAAAATATTTCTCAGGAGGAAATATGAGGGATATAAGAAGTTTAAAAATCAAGACTTAGGCATCTTATGAGAATACCTTAGGAGGGAAGAGGTATACTAAGGACATGATAAGATAGTAAGTGACTAATGACCATCAATGTACAAAGGAAACCTATTTACTATAGACATAAATATTTGTAAGTAGATACGTGTGCTACTAAGATCAACTAATAAAGGTATATTTTTACAAAAAAAAATTAAAATGGACCTACCTTCCCATGATGTGTTCCCCATTCTTCAGAACCCCTTATAGAGTTGTTGGTCTACTACGAAGATTGGATACTTGTGAGAGAAAGTAAGTAATTCTAAAAGATTTTTTTTTTAACTCTCCTCTTATAATATAGTAGCCTACCACACCCCAAAGGACTTTGGATCTATCGTGAGTCCAACTATGGAGTTTGAGATTCGATTAGAAGAAGGAGATGTGCTTTGAATCAGGTCTTTTAATGTGATTTGATTTTTAGGAATATTTTTGCATTTGATATTATTGCCTTTTGTTTAAATGATTTTGCTTTTAACTTTTCATGGATTTTTAAGATTCCTCCTCCATAAAGATTTGGAATGACCAATCATGACAGATGTAGTGATACACATGAATGAGATTTAGGATAAGGCTAAATAAATCTAAGTAACTAATGACAAAGATTGACTAGGACATTTAGGCTTAACAATGAACTAGAATACGATCTCAAGTCTCAACCGTGTATATGCTTAGTTTGGAAAAAAAGAAAGAAGGGGAAAAAGAAGATCCAAAGGTGGATTGGTGAAAGGAGACTATAATGAGACACTTTATTTACCAACTGATCACATGGTAAAAGGAGACAAAGACCAAAGGGATCAAGGTTTGTATAACCAAGTCACAGTGATTATTATTCATGCAAAAATAAAGATAAGAAAGAAAATAATCATGAAGACACAAGAAGAAAGTTTTGAGAAAAACTAAAAAAATAAAGATAAAGCAATGACAATGGTTTAAATATGTTTGAATGTGGTAATTTGTGAGGAGAGCCTAGTTCTACCCATGGTCTTACATTGCAATTCACAAAGTGAACATCAATGAGGTAAATGAAAATTAAAAGGAAAAATAATCATAAAGCTATTAAGGCAAAGAATGACATAAATAAAAAGACAAAATACAAGAGATATATAAGGACAAAAATGAAAACAAATACCAAATTTAATGTGTAAGAAAGCCAAATAACATAAAGGAAAACAATGATGATAGAAAAAAGAAAGTAAAAGAAGTAATGTGCACAAAAAAAAAAGAGACATGAGACAAATATAACAAGTAATATCTATGCTAACATTTGTATCAAAGATGAGCATGTGAAATATAAGGCTATAAGTCTTGGAAGGTTTCTTGAAGTGGAATTTATTTATTATTATGCATTGTAGAATAAGAGTAGGCATCACAATATGACCCAAAGAGTAAGTGGATGTAGGGATGGGCATTGCAAGATACCCCAAAGTCTGAAGGGACATGTGGATGGTTATTTCAAGATACCCCAACATGTGAGTTGAAGTGAGGTGAAATTAGATCATTAGAATGATTCGCATTGGGTTGGTAGGTGCATTTAGAGATAGGTAAATGTGTTGGTTTGTAAGAGTTTAAGGATGTTAAATGTGACATATGATGTGTAGGAAAGGTATGAGGAGATAAAGGAGGACCATGTATGATGTGAGTTGGAGTAGGAATTCGAACTAGATACTCCTTTGGTTCATGTGACCTAAGAGGTTGAGGTTTAATAGATGCAACAATATATTTAAATTTGTTCATGTTCATTATACTTTCCTTATTGGTGTAGGAATAAGGATAAATTATGGTTTGAACAAAATTAGTAGATGAGGTATGGGTATGGGAGAATTATTTTTGTTCATTAGGTAGTTAATGTTGATGTGATTGTGGTTCTTGAGATTGAAGTTGAGAATCTTGAAGATAGTCTTGATAATGTTGTTTGGTGAGAGTATCAGGATTTAAATGTGGACCAAGCAAGGAAGAAATAAGAAATCGGTGAAGATCATGACAAGACTCATGAGAATGACCTATAGTAGAATGCCACCAACAAAAATTATCAAGATTATACCATTTTGGAAGAGGTTTTGAAGGATCAAATATCATGGGTTTAAAGGGTGGTAATGTCTTCTTAAGTTGTTTTAGACTCAAAATAGGGTGGTTGGATTAAAATTGGTAGAATTAGATTCTCCATTTTGAGGTCAGGGAGGCTTAGATGAATCAATGTTATGAGAAAATGATTGGAAAGATTCTTTAGTAGTTATTTGAAGTGTTTCAAATTGAGTCATAAGAAAGTATTGTCTCTTTGCTTCTTCTAAAGTTTTAGGTGAAAATATTTGAATTTTGTATTGAAGGGGAGGTTTAAGAGTAGTGACAAATGGTTTTAAAAGAGTATCATCATTTATGTTATGGTCCACTGTATGAGCAAGATACTTCTATCATTTGATGAAAGTATGATCATATTCATTAGGAAGTTGATTGGCATTGATGAAATGGCTAAGATAGTTTTCAAGAAGGTCATCATATTGGAATTCCTTCACTAGAGCATTTATTAAATCTTCTAGTTGTGAGATGGAATGTTTATGAAGTTGGTTGTACCATTCAAGTGCATCACCAACAAATTTTTTGGCTAAGAGTTTGGTGGTATCAATGAATGGGGCTAAAGGTTCATTTTAAAGATGTTGAAGCATTTTGTTATTCATTGGAGGTTGAGGGATGATATTTCCATTGGCATCTCTAAGAGGAGGGGGGACAAAATTTAGATATAGTTGAGACATGATGACATGAGGTGGTTGACTAATCATGTTGCATAAATGTTTTTGCATGTTCATCACTTGAGATGTGTTATTTGTTTGCATGATGTTCATTTGTTGTATGATTTATATGAGAAGTTGAGTTATATCAATAGGTGAGTTAGTATTTATAGGAGAGGTATTAGTGTTGATAGGAAGATGATTGTTAGTGTTGGTGGGAAGAGGATTCTTTGTAGGTGGAGGATTCCCAAAATTAGTGTTAGTTGCTTTAAGTGTGGTAGAAGAAGAAAGAAGCTTGGTAAGGCCACCATTCTTGTGAGGAGTGTAAATAGTATTATCATCAAGTTTTTTGAATAATTGAGAACCATCTAGATTATCAATTTGAGTGGTTTCAACCATGTTACTTTGGGAATTGATAAGACTTGGTGATCTTATTATGGGTGTAACAAGAGGAATATGAACATGAGTGTTGATAGGAGAGGGATTAGTTGGTGGAAGATTCCCAAAATTGGTATTGGAAAGAGGATTAGAACAAATAACCTCAACTACATTACATTGTGTAGTGATTGGTTTTGCTTTAGTAGAAGAAGAAGGAATAAATTGGATAGTTTCATCTGAAGTAATGAAATAAGTGAGGTTATTATCCGAATCTTTAATTATGTAATGTTCTTGACTAAAATAAGGCTGAACATATGTCATCATAATGAGATAATACTAGATAACCACACAAAAAAGAGGGGCAAAATATAACAAAGACATAGGAAGTAACAAAAACATTATAGAGTTGATTGGGTCAACCTAGCACAAAAAATAAGTCCTATAAATAGTACAGGGTCGAGTGGGTCGACCCAGTATAATAAACAAAGGTTAGAAAAAGAGTGAACAAGGTCTAAAAATAGTATAGGGTCAATTAGGTCAACCTAGTACAACAAATAGGGGTTGGAAAAATGTACAGGGTCAACTAGGTTGACCTAGTATGGTAGATAGGGAAGATTAAGATGCCTATAACAAATTGTGATTTTAAACAAGATAATTTTCGCAAGTAAAAAGTAATTTGAAAATTAAAAAAAGTATGACAAATATATGATAAAAAGAATGAAATGATGAAATAAAGTGAATAAATCCTATAAGGGTTAGTTCATGTTGGGTTCAACAGAATGTATGTAATCAAAAATGCATCATGTCTAAAAATCAATCCTGACTTAGAGAAGATAGAGCACACTTACACTTCCAATTGGGAATACATTTGTTAATCAGGGTAATGACCAAGATGAGGATCTGCTAGACCCGATTAGGAGATCATTTATCATAATACACCATGCTAGAAAGGGTTACAAATCTTACAGTCTAACACAATCATGAAACAACCCTAAAAGAGTCCTAAGTTTAATGTTCACTTTATTCTAATAACAAAAAAGTAAATCTAATCTAGTGCACACCAAAGCTTGTGACACAAAATAGGGGTTAGAAATTAAAAAAACTAAACTAAACATGCATAGAAGACATATACTCATGTCAATGTATAATATATCTTAATGCATATAAGGAGAAGCATAAATGCATTATCTATCTACTTTTACAAAGGAAAAATAAAGTTAGGAATAATTACCTTTGAATATGAACCCATCAAGCCTCAATCTCTCCCTTGTCCAAGGTGATTCATAAAATATTTTTATGGTATGTGAGGATAACAAATACTAATCGTCTCTAGGCTACACAACCTATCATGCATCCATAAGACTTCACAAGACAAGATCCGTATCTCAAAAAAAAGTATGGAACCCTAAGCTTTATTCTTCAAGTAGAATGGTCAATAAGTAGATGTTTTTTCACAATTATTATTTTTCACCTCTCTTCTTCTTACAAATGGCTGGAAATGAAATTGTATATATAGATGGATATTTCCTTAAATCCTCCCAAAAATGTTAGCTATATAGGGTCTACCCTGTATATTGTTTAGGACAATTCACTAGGTCTGAGCTAAATTGGCTGAAAAGCTAACAAACCCAAAAAGTGAAAAATACCCCTAGATTATATAGAGTTTACCTAGTCGACCTAGTACATCTGACTATCTAAAATGGAATCAAGGTAAGAAAAGAAGGATGAAAAGAAAAAATGACTGGAATGGGTAAGGCTGAGAAGAATAATCTTATGGTAAATGGTTTTAGGAGATGAGTGTGTAGATGAAAAGTGTAAAAATGGATAAAAATCATACAAAGCACCAATGGTCTATCCACCCCTTTCCCAGTGTACCCCTTAAGGCATGCACTTAGAGAGATTGAGACTCGACAGGTTATTACAAGATATAAAGTGTCATTAAGTGATAAAAGTTTGAAAATATCACGTGTATACATAATTTAACAATATAAATGGTTCCAAAGTATATACACCCTATGGCAACCCATATTACCATAGTCTAGTGTTCTAAGACTTAACTACCAGTTTTTCATAATCAATCATATGAAGTAGTCTCAAATACACAAAAACACAATGTTATAGAAGTAACTATAAATAACAAAGAAAGTCATCATTTCCACAAAGCACAATAACATACCAACAAAATATTTGATAAACTCTCAAAGTTATCATGCACACCTACACAAGTCTTTCCAACTGTAATAACACACAATATCCTCAACAATAACCAACATATTTACAGTAAAATAGTCAAATGTAGATATAAGTTTAGGCATAATATTTATAATATGTACCATTGGAGTACAATATACATTTTTATCATAGTTCCCTATGATATGCCATACTATCATAGGTTCCCAACTACATAATAAAACATAATCCAAACTTATGATTTCAAAAATCAAACGACATACATACATAATGGTAATTAAGCAAGTATGGGGCGATATCACCCAGGTATACCCTAATCTAAAATGCATACTATCATTCCAATGTAACGTATCACAATGTACCAATATATAATAGATATACCCAAATGCTTTCATAAGCATATTCTCACACAATTTTTCATCTCTAAAAATATACGAACTGCTAGCCAGTCATAGCCTTTCTAGAGAGTCAGATAACCTACACTAGGTTATACCTCAAGTGGACATAACTCAATGATTTATTACTCCTCCAAGAGATTGTATCCAAGGGATTATATTTTTGATTCTATAGAATCTGTTTTACTTTTTTACCTCAACTTGACAACAAACACTCATATGGATTTCCCAACATGACTTAGAATATAGATCATCCAGGTATAACATCGTATCGAATATACTCGAATATATCATAGATTTATAATTTTGGTTATGATTATATCACCACGGCTATATGTTATAAATATAACTATACACATATCCCTCTCCATTATTTTAGAACTCTCTCTCTCTCTCTCTCTCTCTATATATATATATATATATATATATATATATATATATATATATATATATATATATATATATATATATATATATATATATATATATATTAGGTTTGTATTTCTATGGAAACCCACAAATTAAGGAAATCTCGATATGACTTTGAATATTACAAGATGTAAAGATTTTATATGCTATAACCGATTTAGTTAAATCCATCTAGGCAAAACTTTAGGAAATGCATATAATATCTTAAAATTCGTATATGTATATTTCAATATATATTCCTGATCCATTGCTACACCATGTTAAAGACATGACTATTCATTAGTCCTTTCATAAACATTAGCTATATTGCACCATTATTATTATTTAACTTAGCTAGTGTAGGCATTTAAGAACAGAGAAATAGAGAACTCATAAACATATTATAACTTCCTTTTTAACAATTCGCTTGATTTTTTGGGTTATAGTTTTATATCCCCAAGAAACTTAATGATTCACTCAAACCATCAATCAATGATAGGTACAACCCCTATGTACGAACACTTGTATATTATAATATGCACCACATGTAATTACCCTAAGGCTATGAGGATACTAATCCTTGATTTTTTAATTGTCTTAATCAAGAATCTCTCATAGATCAAATCGCATTTTGTATGGACATAACCGTATGCTAGGTTAGCAACTTATATTTTTATTGACACAGTTTCACAATTTTTGAGATCTCGTGACCACTTGTGTTTATGTTTGTCAATAACTCAAAGTTAGGTAATCCAAAAAAACCCATTATATGATAACTCTTATAATGCCTCTTAACTACTTTGATATATTATTTTTTTCTATAAAATATGCACAAGACTGACATCATTAGCCTTTACAATTCTCGACTAAATATTTGGTCAACGTACTTTATTGACAACCTAATCTAATCATAACAATATTTTCAAAATATTAAGAGACGAGTTTTTGTGATTACTTCACATGCAGATAATACTTATAAAAGTTTAAGCTTGAGATACTAAGTTCATAAAATTTATGCGTCCATAATAGCCGTGATGAATAATAAAAGTCAAGTTGTTGCTAAAGAATTTAAATTTACCACTGAAGTCCAAAGTCAGCCCAAAGAGCACGGTTGCATTAAAAAAACCAAAGCTTTTGTAACAAGAACCTTTGAATTGATCTAACCCCTGCTCTCCCACTCATTCCGTATTCAAAACCAGGGAGTTATTAACTTTCCTCTTTCAAAGAAAGTTCTCAATAAAACACATTACTTAGCAAAGCAAAAACATTAAAACCTCTAATATATGCGGGTTATGGCTCAGTTGGGTCTCTTCGCTGGATAAAAGGTTAGATCCAAATAGGTTCAACAACTTTTCTACCCATTGTTTGATCACTATTAGCTAAGTTCAAAAACCTTGGAACGAGATGGTCGCCGTATTAACCGTTCAAGTCACATTTGATGTCTCTTATGGAGTGGCCGTACTCACCATTTAATATACTAAGTCTCAACGTTTGTGAGTGAAGAACGTTGGGGATGAATAGTGACCAGAAATAATTCTCAGTATATTAAGCATTGATCAGATTTAATATAACTTTCCGGTTCATATTCAAGATGGATTTTCTTCCAATGGGATGCCCAACTAAGATAAGGCACCGTTTAATTCCAGCTTGGTTGCAAAAATTCCTGCACTTCTCTTATGAATCGCTGCCTTTACCAAGTCGCTATATTTTTAGCATAAATCATTGTATTGATTACCATACCTCAGTTTAGCTATTCTGAGAAACAACGATTTCTAAATCCCATATAAAAATCAGCGATTCCTATTGGTATATATATATTTTAAAGATAAATCGGAGTACTTGAACTCGCTCCAACTAATAGATCAATAAATCTCAATTTATTCTTATTGCATAAATTAAAAAACACTAATGGGTGAATATGACTAACACCTAAACAAAGAGATGAATTCCAATTAAACATTATCTAAATTAATTATGAGCAAGCAAGTATATATGTATCCAATATTAAACAGGGTATGCAATTAACACGTGTTAGTTGTTATGGTGTGTGTAAGGTACCGATCGGTTCTCTATTATCGTCCGACATCTCAATCTACGTCACTCTCTCCGATGATGCTCTCCCTCCATCACATTCTGAGAGACGAATTCCCCTGCATCCAACTCACAACAATGTAAGTGATTAGATCATATCACATGATAAACATATAACAATAATATAATTGAAATGATACATTAACATGCTCGAAAGGTAAATGCATACATTAACCAACTCACAGTAAGAAATCATGTATCATCACATATCTAAACCATATTCTACTATCCCATAATAGCATAAATCTCAAGCTTAGTCAGAAGTATATAAGTAAATATGAATTTGTTAATTGTAGATATCGACGGTAATCTAACAAGTTTGTCTGACGAAGAATCAAGATGTAATACATTCCCTTTGGGGTACAACAAAAACTAGCAAGTTTTATTATATAATAAAAATACAAGCTTTCCTGAGGGCTTTCTTAACTAATACAAACCCAAACATCCATTTTACGTTTCAAGGAATAATAAATGATTATAATGATTCAACACATCATAAAGGATTTTTTAACAATATTCTTACATCTTACAATATTATCAATACGATAGGTTCACCATCTTACAATTTGGCAAATTTTCTTTCTATTAAGGTCAAATCTTTCACTAGTGACACTGATTCATTTATTAAAGACTCTACCCACTTCATAAATAAATTAATAATGCTGAATGTTGATTCTCGTGACACCTTGGTAAGTTTTGACGTGGTCTCACTTTTAATAAAAATACTGTTAAATGAAGTTTTAGATATCATTGGCAATCTTACAGATGGTGAAACTGCAAATTTAGTTAAAATTTGTCTTCAATCAACGTATTTTGTATTTAAGGGTCCTATCTATGAACAAGTTGATGGTGTGACCATGGGTTCCCTGCTCTCTTTGGTGGTTGCTAATATTTATATGGAACACTTTAAAAATTCGGTGCTTACAGCTACTACATTAAAACCCAAATGGTGGAAACATTTTGTCAATGACACTAATGTTAATTCGCTGCATGGTAGAGAAAACCTTGATTCATTCTTTGAGTTTCTTAATAGTCAGTTTGACCACATTAAATTTACTATGGAGGTTGAGGAGAACAATTAGATTCATTTTCTTGATGTCTTAATTATTAACAATCATGATGGTTCCCTTGTCCACCATGTCTATCATAAGAGTACACACATAGATAGACACTTACATGCGAACTCTAATCACCACCCTGCACAAAAACTTGGTGGTATTAACACTTTAGTTACTCGTGCTACAAGAATATGTAATAACAACCAACTTAATCAAGAGATTGAACACCTTTTGAAGGTATTTATTGATAATGGATATAAGGATGGTTAGGTTAGACAAATAATACAAGGTGCACAAAGAAGTACTCAATAAAGACATGATGAAGATTTTGAGACATATGGAAAGATTACTCTTCCCTATATTAAAGGCACTACGAACAAATTGGAAAAGATCCTCAAAAGAAAAAATATCAAGGTTTCATTCTCTCCTCTTAATTTTATTAGGAACATGCTTGATAGGACCAAAGACCTGTCTAAACCATTGTGTCATAATGGGGTTTATTCTATTCCCTCTAGTTGTGGGAAGGTTTATATTGGTGAAACTAGTCATTCTATACAAACATGATTAAAAGAAAATTATGTTGATCTATCACATAATCATTTTCGTAAATCTACCTTGGATGAACATTTGAATAATATGGGGCATCATATCTGTATGGATGAGCTTAAAGTTATTTCTAAAGAAGACTACTATCTTAGAATAAGAATCCGTGAATCGATTGAGATTGAAAAGTTCCCTAATAACTTAAATAAAAATGAAGGTTAGAAGCTCAACAATACTTAGAAGTTAGTCCTAAGACTACTTAAAAATTAATTAATCTCATGCTTTGGCTTGGCTGACCCTCGCTATTGTTGTTTTGACTTCTATTTAGCCTTGGTTTGCTGACTGCATTTTCAAACAAATGTATTCTTTCATCTCCTGATGATGGGCTCATCTTGAGGCCCAAAACATTGAGTTGACTATTTTTACAATACAATTTTCTAGTTTTATTTTTAATATTATTTCATTTTCTTATAATTTAACTAAATTTAGATAATAAATATTTCAATATAACATCAATAAATTCATACAATAAGAAAGTATAAATATTCATAAATGAAATTCAACATATACAAACTAGATAAAAGGTTTTACATCATTTAATGAATTCTTAATTACATCATGTCAATGATATATTATTGAATGTACCTCATGTTTTAATTTGCATGCATCAATGAACATGATAATGGGAGTAAATTCAATATACTCAAATTACTCAAACTAATATAGTTTAATTTAGTATTCTGATGATCCAACAACTAAGTACTTGCAATCAATAAATTCTTCATTGATTATGACATTTATCCATGCATACAATAATAATTTTTTTTTATTAATCTCTTTTATATAAATTAAAACATATGAAGGTGACTAATTGATTTCTAGATTCTCTCATTATACAATTACATTGCTTACAATAATACAATAGGTATAAGGAAGTATTATGTGCATATAAAATATATTCTTTCAAATTTTACAACATGATATATTGTTATTGTTCAATTTTTAAAAGTCATTATAATTATATAATTGACAATGTTACATCATTTATATAAATCATTTCAATAAAAAATATACAATTAAAATTAAAATTAGAAAGAGTTTCCTTCACATGAACTGAGTTAAGCAGGATAACATACGAGACTAATAACAAACTACGTCGATGCAGAGAGCAAAAGTTTCATTAAGGAATTTAACTCAAAACAAAGAGCCATTAGAAACCCATTCACACCTCTCATCACCTAAGGGTGGCCCTACCCTTCGTGAGAAGGATTGATACGTATCTAAAGATATGAAAGAGATCATTATGTGATTACATTGACAACATAGATACTCCACAAAATATGATGTGAGTATAACTATGAATCAAAAGAGGAATTTATACATTCCTAATGTATATTATCTATATAACATGCTTATAGTCACAATTATTAATTCTAAAAGTACCCTTTGTCATATCGAGCATAGTGAAATGCTGATTTTTTGCAAGTCTAACTAGGATTCCCTCCCATCTCTTAGTACTCATGTCTTTATATCCACTACTCAAACCCAATATTTACCCTACCTATGCATCTAAAATTTGCTAGGCCTTAATTTTTCTTGATTAGTAAATATTATAATGATTGGAACACATTTATGAGACCATGATTAACATGGGTGTCCCATACCATCCACACAATCAAGATCTAGTCCACACCTTGACAAATGATCATAAAATATATTTTTGTATAAAAGGTTAAAATTTTACAAAGTAGATAACTACCTATGTTTTAAACTCTTAATGACATACTCATAAATAAATAATGAACCTGAGTATAGAAATCATGAAGCACATGATAAATATGTTCAATAACTAAACATCATAGAGAGATTATTTATGGTTTCTACTTGCCTATATGTAGGGTTTTGAAAATTCATTTATCTTTATCTATTTATTTATACAATACTAGGTTTTGATTTCTTACACATTCGATATAAGGGAATACCCTAGGATTTTATCCCATTGGACATCGATAAACTTTGGTACATATACAAACATAAATTTAAAAGGTATATGAAAGGTATTCAGTCTATCTTCCCAATTCCATTTATAATGTCCATTTAGTGTAAATAATCTACCCTTAAAACTTAAATTAAAATGTTACAATTATTCCATTTAAAGGAAAATTTTATTTATTCCCAACTCTTAATGTTAACTTGTCAGGGATGAATACTAGTAGATTATTAATATTAAATGAAGCATATCATGACATTGTTTGGAGTAGATAAAAAAATAAGGTTTATGTGAATAAGGAAAGAAGTAGCTATTATCAACATTGACAAAATAAATGGTATTGAGAAAGAGGACAATAATGTTAGAATATTCATGAATTTATTATATATTTTTTATAATAACATTTATTTGAGGAATAAATATTTCTTCTTGATCATTTAATCACTACATTTCCTCTTGGTTTTTAAATCAATTAATTAACAATGTGTTTTCTTGATATTATTATTGTCTTATAGAGTTTTAGGATCCTATAATGTTTCCTTTGAGATTTTCTTAGTTCACTCACCATTATAACACAACTAGATTTTCCTTTAATCTTCAAATCCATCAAGCATAAAATTTATTTCATTAATGGGTATTATTTTCTTAAAACATAATATAACAATTTGCTATATGTTTAAAGGAAAGAGTATGATGGGTAGGGAAGATGTTGGATTGGAACTTGTGAGGTGTCATACTCAAATTGACCTTGATTAGTTCATCTCAAGAAATATCTAATGCACCTACAAAGTAAAACACAACCAAATAAGCAAATCAGAAGATTGAGTATAATTTAGTTTGAATTAAATAGTCGAGGTGATGTTAAAGAAGTGAAATCACAATCAATCATGGAAAAATGGAACAAAACCTTATCATAGTAAAATGAAACACATTAACATACATTAAATGTGTTTAATCCACTAAAATGAAAGTGAGACACACTTTAAAGTTGGATATACAACTGGATACATGAGAAAAGTAGTTATTTTTCAAACATTAAAATTAAAAACTCAAATAGGTGCTACCTGCCATGATGGTAGAGCATTTTATTATAATGAGTCAAACTTAAACTGTGTTAAGGCATAATCTGACTAGTGGGGTGCAGTCCAACAAACACCAAGACTCATTTTAAAGAAAGATACAATAATATTTGTAATTAATCATCCCTAGACCAACTAAAAGGAAGCACAAATTATAATTGACAAGCATAGTTGGAAATATAATGCAAAAGAGAAATTATTGCACATTTGTTTAACAAAAAGCCAATTTTATAAAAGATTTTTTCTTAGAATGCCATAATAAAGTTGTCTACAGCAAGGAACATTTATATGCAAAATGAAACACAACTTCCATAATAGTAGAAATAATTAGCCAAATCATAGTTTGGTCTAATAAGCTCTAACTTGTTATCGAGATGAAAAAATCCTTAACTAATAGCATCCTTCCATTTGAATACCTATCTCAAATATGTGTCTTTCTCCTTCTCCAATGATGTTTTATAGATTTGATCTACCTCAAGTCATCTTCTCTACCCTTGAAAATGTGTCATTATCTTGGCTATTGGTTGTCCTCCCTTATGAATTTAATAAAAAATGACATGATTTCGTATGCATGAAGGAATATATTTATTGTTTTCATTTTAACTCAAGCATTATTTTTAAAAAAAAAAAAAAAAACATATAGGTTTGATTGATTACTTCAAAAATTAACTAAAAAATTAATATTTATTAAAAAATTAAATAAAAATATAGGTGGGAAACAAGATGATTTTATCTAAATTTCAACTAAATAATTTCAAAAAGCACTAAATGGTGATAAAAAAATGAGGGGTCACACAAACATCTATTTGTTATGTCTTTATAAAAAATAAGAGTTCCACTTCATTCATATGTTTGACCTATTTATACTTGACCATTTTTAGACAGAATTAGTAGATTAGAAATGAGACTCGAAATTTTATAATTCATATTGTTATATCATATTCAAATTTTGAGAGTGTTCATCTTAAATAATCTATACAAGTTGAGGTTTCTTGTTTTTCAAGAAAATAATGTCCACTTAAGACCCCCTTTGGGCCCACCAATTCCCTACACTTACCCAAATGTTACCCCTTGTTGAAGCATTTGGAGAGATAGTTTTTCATGTTGAACCATTAAAAATTTGAGAGTGATCAATTCCATGTTTTGAATAAATAATCAAAACCTTGAGTTGGAAAATTGCATGCTCCAACTCTCTTGAATGAGGATAAGAACCCAATGTACTAACCCAAAATAAGGTCTAACTATGATGGGTTAATTATAAGTGATGCCAAAACCATTGAATGTCATTAAATGTAAATGTACATCACCTGCAATAAAAGGTGGAACTACATTATGGGTTTGATAGAAGTAATTCCAAGGCCAATGAGTTTTTCTAGACTCGAATGCACAAGACCTATAATAAACAAAATCACACCAAGCTATAGATAGATCTATATTCTATTTTTATTGCTACATCCTGATTTATTGCAAAAAAAAATTATTTGATTATATGTGGATTTTCTATAGTTGATAATTTGATTTGATTATTATTAACTAAGCTTTAAGTCATATGTTGTTATGGGGCAATTGTATGTTGCTTTGAGTTCATTTATACATTGCTAGGAGATAGTTGTACTATATATTATTTACATTGTGATCATGTTGATTTATTATTTTATGATATATATGTCATGATATCATGGACTAACTTCCTTCTTACCGTGAGTTGGATACATGAGAGTTTCATCCCTCAGAAAGTGATAGAAGGAGAGCATCATCAGAGAGGATGACATAGATACAGGTGTTGGGGGATCATAGAGGAATGGCTAGAACCCTGTACACACCACGTTAAATAGTACATGTTATATGTATAGTTGAATGGTTAGTTATATTATGTTTTTGATGATGTGTAGATTCAGATAATTGCTTATGCATGATTATTTGTGGGTTAGCTCAGTAAAAGCTTGTGTAGAATTAACATCATATGATTATGTTGTGAATGTTATAATACTATTATGATTGGTTTAATAGACGTTCGATTTACCATTTTAGAAAATAATATAATATATTTTATATTAGTTTGGTTACTATTAAAATCATGATATTTTTATCATTTCTAAGTTAGTAATAAATAAAATAAATGAAACAATTATATTATAATTAGGAAATAAAATAACAAAATAATAATTAATGCTTTAGGAAGGATCAAATATATTTGGTTTTATTTCTTGGACAAATTTGAAGAAAAGAATATATTTAGTAAAAATGAATAAAGCAAGGGTTATGAATTTTTTAGAAAAAGATAAGAAAGACAAAAAAAAAAAAAGACATAAAAAAAGGAATGGCTTTAAAATAAAGTGCAACATTCATACAATGAAAGTTAGAGAGATTTAAATCAAAGTAAAGTTGGAAACTTAGAATTTTTATTATAAGAGAGGAGCAATGTGAAAAGAGGTAGAGCATATAAGGAAGAGATAGAAAAAGGGCAGAAGGAAGAAAGGCATAGACAATCTAGATTCAGTCAGATGCTATCAAGAGGTAAGTGATGTTAATAAGACTTTGTGTAAAGTTTGGCAATTTTTTATGGGAACTATAGAGATTGTCTGACTGTATATAAATATATTAAATGTAGTAATATATAAAAATGTATATGATATAAATAATACGGTCTTATATATATATATATATATATATATATATATATATATATATATATATATATATATATATATATATATATATATATATATATATATATATATATATATAGAGAGAGAGAGAGAGAGAGAGAGAGAGAGAGAGAGAGAGAGAGCTATTGTGACTATATAGATGAAGCGATATGCATAGATATCTGACTTAATGTGCCACTTATAGTATTACTATGCTAATTATTCCTATGAATCCAATTTCTTACATTATTAATTAGTTCCATTATATCAGATAGAGGTATATTGAGGTAATCTGATCTAATATAAGGATTATATGTTTGACTTAATGAGTAGACTTGTATACATAAATAATGACATTAATATACATCATAATTTATACTTTAGACATATACATAAAAGTTGACACTTCTCAATGTATATTTGTGAATATGCATAAATTTTTGATTTAAGGCATTTTTATATTATGTAATTTATGTTGATACATAATGATATATAGTATATGTGAGTATATTGATATTTTACATCTACAACAATTTAAAATAGTGATTTATATTCATGTAAATACAATGATATAGTTGTATAGGTATGGCAATCTAGTTATATAGTATCATTTTAAATTATAATAGTGACATGGTTATATGGTGTAGTGATTATAATTTTTATTTTCACGTTATATGATATAGTGGTTGTAGTCATAATAAAATATAATTTGTAGAACTTGAGCATGACTTATGACACCAAAACCATAGGTGTCTCCTACTCTCTTACACAACCCACTTAGGCATGTTTTCACTATTTCTTAGTCATCCAAAGCCTTCTAGATTCATCCCCTGCTATTTTGAACTCCTCTTCCACAAATAGATCTATCCCCTAGGGTCCCTTTCCTCCTGGATGATAGCATCATAGGTTAGACTATAGTGATGGGATCTAGGGCATCCACTTTCCAACACTATTGTCCAAGTCCACAATAGCCTCAAACGGTCAGATTTTCTTGAATCCTTACCTTTTCCTTTGTCAACCTAATGCGAGTTCATTTAACCTAGGATCACTAGTTTACCTATAAAATCCCATTCAAAGGTCATTTAGAAGCATTGTAAATCATTCAAAAGGCACAATCTAGAAATATACTAAAGCACACTCAACCAAATCTTCATATTCTCTACATACAACCAACCACTATTATTCCCAGCCTATCCAAGCTCCTGCACCAATCACGAGTCATCTCATGTTTTCCAAAATTCACATACACTTGCATTACATACACAAGATTACACAATACACATTAAAATTGGGAGAACTATATTGGTGTTGATCCCTCTTCGGAGTATTGGTATGCAGGCAATGTGCCCACACATAGGGTGTGATCGCAAATTTAGTGCATATTACACTAACCCCTTTTTTCAATTGGATTCAAGATCACCTTATCAAGCATGAAGAGAACTAGGATCCTTGAAGACAAAATCAATTGCACATAGAGCTTCACAAACAACCAAGACTCGATATTTTAGGCACATGGTCACCTAGAGTAGATGAACAGAACTTTAGACTCATAGGACTACAACACCAAAACTAGGACTATAGCACTAGACCTCCAGGTGTACTATTATTTATGCTTCTATTCTTGATAGTCTGCCTAGCTAGTTCAGTAATTTACAACCTTTGTCTCCTTCATCTCAACCCAAAATTAGCTAAGTTTTACTCTCTATCCCCTTGTTTGTTATTTTTAAAAATCAATGAAACACTTATAGATTCAATTAATCATTAGGATAATTAAGGAACATTTATTTATTGCTTTCCTCCTTAATCTAGACCCCTTTACTATTTAGGAAATTAAACCTATAGTTTCCCAAATTTAGTAAAATATTTCGTGAACCTAACTTACTTTGAATTTTTGCACAAAAATCCTATAAACCCTAGGGCTAATTATTTTTAATTTTTTGAAATATTTTTCTAATTTTTCCTAAATTCAAAAATAAAAAACTATAAATTTGTTTAAATATTTTCAATAATTCACTAAAACTCTAGTTTTTACATACTAGGCCCTATTTGCATATAAACACTTTCAAACCACTAGGAGAAATATTTTTTAAAATTTTAGAAATCTTTTTATATTTTTTATAATTTTTTCAAGCTCAATTCTACACATTTATCGCAAAATTTTCAAATTATTACATTAATTTTTAAAAAATTCATTTCAAAACCTTAGTTGCATCAACTAAATATGAGTAATTTTCAAGTAATATTCCACTTATTTTCTACAAATTTTTATTAAATATTAAAATAAAAAAATTACATCAAATTTCAAAAATTCATAGTAAATTCCAAAAAAATTATGTCTCAAAACCCTAGTTGTATCTACTAGGTCCCATTCAAACAAGTAATTTCTCCTAATTTTTTTGAATTTTATCTTGCATACTTGGCTCAAAAAATTAATTTCAAATTCAAAAGTTCATAATATTTTACAAATAATATTTCTAAAAAATCTCTAGTTGCATACACTAGGTTCTATTGCTTCTTGAGGTATCACCTTACACCCATAGCTAAATTGCAAAAATGATGCTCACTTATTTACACATGCTTATTACATTTCTTGAAAATAATAAAGAAACCATAATGGGCCCTATCATGTATATGAATGATGAAGTCTATCATATGTTAGTACAAAGTTTCATTCTTTGCTTTGCATGTTTACTTTTTATGGTATGGAATGATATCCAACAAACTATCTTTGCATATATTAAGACACCTCTTATCACACCTCCCTTAGAACCCATCTTCCATGCTAACTACTATTGCATGGTTGATTTTATCATCCCACATGTCACTACCTATTACTAGAGATCCCAGCTAGACCCTTTCATCCTTCCACCTCCTCACCCTGTTGATTATCTACACTCTCCTCTTGCACACACTACTAATCCTATACAAATAGTAGATAATGCGGTTAGATCTATTACTCAATGTGCCATTATCCCACCTCCTCGCCCTATCGATTATCTATGCTCTCTTCCCACATACACTATTAATCCTATATGGATAATGGATAATGTAGTTAGAGCTATTACTCGATGTGCCATTATCCCTCCTCTACCCACTTAAGAGCACCACAACCCACCTGTTCCATCTCATCTGACATAGGCCCCTTACACAAATAGATTCAAATAAGGCATATGATATAGTGGATCAGTTGCAAAATAATCTAGCAAAAATTTCAATGTTAGAATTACTCCAAAAAGCTAATGTGTTTAAGGACATTCTGTATCAGGCACTCACTCACACTTCCATGCCAACTAACTCTGAGCCTTCTTATTTTGCATTAGTGGTCAACACACTAAAAACTATCAAGGATGCCATTTCTTTTGATAAAGACACCACACCATCTCAGGTAATTATTGATCAAAATTTACCACTATTCATACAAATTCAAATCAAAACTAGTGTAGTAAAGAGAGTTATAGTTGATAGTGGTGTCGGGATAACTATATGCATTATCACATTCTTACAAGCTATGGGTGTAGATATGGAATCTATACGAAATTCATTTAAGACTACTAAAGTTTTTGATGACATACCATGGCAAACATTAGGCACCATTGCTTTGGATATCATGGTAGGTCCCAAAACCCTTACTACCCAATTTCAGGGTATGTCTGGTCCTCTCTATTATAATATTTTACTTGGATGACCATGGATACATGCAATGCAAGTCATTATTTCTACTCCACACTGATGTGTCAAGTTCATTTATGATAGATATCTCTACACATGTCCAACAAATAATCAACGATTTAGATATTGCCAAGTTAAAGAATCA
Organism: Torreya grandis; assembly: GCA_037957365.1. NCBI lineage: Eukaryota > Viridiplantae > Streptophyta > Pinopsida > Cupressales > Taxaceae > Torreya > Torreya grandis. The sequence continues at coordinate 26,181 of JARHVA010011014.1, forward strand.
TCTTTGACTATTTCACTAGATGTGACACCTTCTTTTATTTTTTAGTCACCACTTCACCATATTTCTCTTGATAAAATACATACATACAAGGTGGGAGAGACCAACATCTCTCACATTACTCCAATTCTAGATATATCTCCAACTCCAAATGCTCAACCAGTTATAACAACTCTAGTCACTCCAATAGTCATAGTAAGTACACCTGTTACACTTACACCATCACTAATGGTAGTTCTAGTAGTGCAAGTGTCTCCACGGATACAGTCCCTCAGGATGATAAAAATACTCTCACAACATTCTCATCTTATCCTACTATAGTTACCAAGACTCCTATTTCATAGTTACCCTTTGTGGTAAATTTAGAGTTACCTTATGTACATGATGTTGATACAGATTCCTAGGCTACTTTAGATGATGATGATACAAAACCCACACTCACAGATAATTATCTATGTGGATCGAACTTTATACTAGTTGGCCCAAGAGAATACTAAGATGATTTTAGAGTACTTATTAAGCATCCCACATCACTCTTATCATCTCATGACACATTCTCAGGATATATTCCATATTCACGACCATAGACAAATTTTTAGGCACATATAGTTAACATGGTTACTTTTATGAATAAAAAGATATTCATTCATATCTAGGTAGGTAGTACACAACATCAACCAAATTTTTTACTATAGATGTTACTTGATCATAAATTAATTAAGCTTCCTACAATATGACACAGATATATCAACAGATTATCACAAAAGGAAGGTAACCCATTTTGCCTTTTTCACAGGATCACTGGCCATGATACCAACTCATGTACAACTTTACAACATCAAGGCATTATTCAGATCATATCACCACCAACAACACCAACACCATTGCTAATGAAATCACTTACCACAAGGACTAAATGACTGAGAGCAAAAGCAACATCTCCATAACCAAAGAAACCTTCAATTCATCTTTAACTTAATGAAAACACAAACACAATGCTTACAACATATCATGATACTTATGATGATGATCTTGATGCATTTGATGATGGCTGAAATCCTTTCCTCCATTTTTATCTCCAACATCTTCCATCTCAAGATCCCTTCCCACCCCCAGCCTAGTCTCTTATAGTATGATGTGATGTTTATATATAATTTTATTTCCATCATTGATTATACATATTTTCCTCTACTTGATTGTACATAGCTCAAATATTTCAAAATACAAATACATGTCAATTGTATGCATCATCTATGTTTTACATTGTTAACCATTATGTTAGACTTACATTATGTTGTTATATGCTATTGTTTATCAATTTATCTATATTACCAGGCTTCACTTTATCTTCTTTGAGTATGTGTAGTGCATCCATATCCTTGATTGATTCACTCCACCCATCGAGGGGGCATCCTACTTCTACATTATAGCTACATATCCATACATCTACCCACTAGAGGCATACTCTACATGACTACACCATCTAGGTTATGTTATTCTTACACTATACACTCTAGACATCTTATTGTAGTATGTTCCTTACTTGCTTACATAAATATCACATCAACATCCATTAGCATATATCACACTTTTGTATTTCATAACATATACATTAGTCTTGTATATAATATTTTATATACTCTTGCTACTTTCTTTTCATAGTTAGATGCATTTTTATATTTCCAGTACTTTGTATTCTTCCACTCTTTGCTTTGATTAGCTAGATGTGTTTACATTTCCTAGTTCTTGTTTGCTTCCTGCTTACGTTCTAGGACATTAACTAATTTATTTTGTTCCTATCTATATGTGTGTGATTTTTGACACTTTCCAATGTCCTTTGTGTGTGCCTTTCATGTGTTTGTGGCCCTTGTGCCAGTCTTTGCTTGTTCCCATTGTGTGTGTATGCAACATTTGAAAATACCTTGTATGTCTTATGTGATTATTTGGCCCCTTGGCCACCCTTACATGTTTCTTGCTTCTTGCTTTATATGCTTATTATTTGATTGTTTATCTTTGTGTGCAATGCCATGATTCCAATCATGCATTTACCTTGCTTCTTGGATGCCATGCTGGACATCATGCTCCCTCCCTTCATGCCACTAAAAACTAACAACTAACATTTTGAATCCTAGTTTACTCTTATGAACATGCTATTACATTGTTATATCTATCTAGGCATACACCAATGGATCTAAAAATCTCTCTTTATAACTTTTTCTATATCTTGAGATAATGTATATCAATACTATATCAAATGTTTTCACAGCTTAACACACTTGCAGGGCTTCTTCTTTTGAGAGAAGTCATTACAAGGTCTTCATTCCTACCCTAAGAATAGGAGGAAATAAATAGGGGTTTTTTCATAGATATCAGAGCTCCTAATGATCAAAAAAGTAGTTTCAAAATAGTATATTCTGGAATCTATAACTCATCATAGGTAAACTAGACTAGGTAGACAATAGAGAATCCAGATCAATCATCAGTTTTGGCACTAGACAATAGCATAAAAAATGGGACTACAATGTTGGACTCTAAAGTGTCCAATTTTTTATGTTATTATCCAAACAATATAATATTCAATTTTTCTAGAATCAGGTAGAGAGGTGAGTTCAGTCATAATTTTACTAGTACAGTTTAGTCCAAAAATCAATAGTTTTCAAAACTTATTTCACTCAGAGAATCTAGATATAGGAGGCATCATGTGTAGCATGAGGGATTCCATTTTTAGTTCAGACATGGTAATTGATACAAATTTTAGTTTAGAATATATGTTCTAGACACCAGTTATTGGGGGTAATGTGCATGGCACATGGGACTTCTCTATTTTTGAGTTTATAACATTTTTTGCACATTCCCAGTAGTTGCATGCCTTACTCCATCTGAAAATGGTTGGCATCACATTAAAGTAAACTTTCATATAATTTTTCTTCTTGTGTACCTGAGTTCTCAAGTGGCTTCCTAAGCCTTGATTCTTATTTTAGGAGGGGCTTTTATATAGTCAAATCTCCATCTTTTAAAGTGGCCAATAGTGGCCTAGTTTCTAGTTTACATTCAGCTATCCATGCCAACATTCCTCAATCACAGCACATTCAGGGAATCCATGACCCTTCTCATACGACATTCATCTATACTAGTATTTTTCTCATTCAGATTCACATCACAAGGCAACGATGGAGCCAAAGGACTAGCTAGCCTTTGTATTCTTGAGCCACCTATTTAGAGGGATTGGACACATGGTCCAAACATTGATTAGCACATGCATGATTTGTTAACTTCACATAGTTGGTGACAATGGAACCAAAGGGCCTACCTTTTCATTCTTGATCCAACTTCTAGGGGATTGAGTACTCAACTCATTCATCGATATAACTCTTTTTTCAACATAGTTCTAGCATCACCTGACACAATTCATTAGCATAACAAGTTTTGTATTGGTTCATGTACCCAATGAGGTGTATTCATTCATTTCTCTTCCTTTCTCTCTTTTACCTAGATTTGTACATTCTTATTTTATATATAGCATATCTAGTAAGAACTGATCTAATTTCACTTTCCTTTTTTAAAACTTGCACAGTACAATGTGTTCTCACTATGCACAACCTAGCATCACACAACTTCTTAGGATTAACCTCACAGGTAAGTTCAATTATGCTTCTCTTTTTTTCCTTTATCTTAGTATTTCACTTTATTGCATACTTAGAATAAAGCGGGGGGCAAATGTAGTCATACTAAAATATAATTTGTACAACTTGAGCATGACTTGTGACAACAAAACTATAGGTCTCTCATAATCATTTACACATCCCACTTAGGCATGTTTTCACTATTTTATAGTCATTTTCAGCCTTCTAGATTCAACCCCTATTGTCTTAGACTCTTCTCCTAGGCACAGATCTATCCCCTAGGGTCCCTTTCCCCTTGGACAATAGTGCCATATGTTAGAATATAGTGCTAAGACCCTGGGTGTCCACTTTCTAGTGCTATTTTCCAAGTCCACAATAGACTCAAATGGTCATATTTTCTTGAATCCTTATATTTTCCCTTTTCATCCTAATGCAAGTTCATCTAATTTAGAGTCACTTGTTTCCCTATAAAATCCCATTCAAAGGTCATTTAGAATGATTGGCAATCATTCAAAAGGCACAAGCTAGAAATATATTAAAACACACTCAAGAAAATATTCCTATTCTCTACATACAACCAACCACTATTATTTATAGCCTATCCAAGCTTCCACACTAGTCATGAGTCATCTCAAGCTTGACCAATTTTTCACAGACTTGCATTGCATACACAAGATTGCACAATACACATTCAAATTGGGATAACTAATTGGCCTTGATCCCTCTTCAGAGTATTGGTATGTAGGCAGTGTGCCCACACATGGGGTGTGATCATACATTCAATGCATACTAAACACTAACCCCTTTTTCTAGTTGGATTCGATATCATCTATCAAGCATGAAGAGGAACTAAGATCCTTGAAGACAAAATCAATTGCACACAGAGCTTCGTGAATAACCAAGACTCAATATTTTAGGTATAATATCTCCCATAGTAGATGAACAGAACCTAAAAATCTCAAAAAACTCAGACCCATAGGACTATAGTGCCAAAACTAGGACTACAACACTAGACCTCTAGGTGTCCTATTTCTGGTGCTCTTGTCTAGGCAAAAAATAGACTTTGGGATCCTCTTTCTGATAGTCTGCCTAGCTAGATTAACAATTTGCAGCCTCTATCTCCTCTGTCTTAGCTTAGAATCAGCTAAGTTTTACTCTCTATCCCCTTTTTTTCTATTTTTAAAAATCAATTAAGTACTTCTAGATTCAATAAATCAGTAGGATAATTAAGATACATTTATTTACTGATTTTTTCCCTTAATCTAGACCCCTTTAAAATTTAGAAAATTAAACCTATAGTTTCCCAAATTCATTAAAACAGTGGTATAACAATTATATGGTATAGTGATTATAATATTATATGTTATATAGTTGCATTGTAACTGGTACAACTAATTTTGATGGTATAATTGCATTTGGATTGCTTATATAATGATATAGTTAAATGGTATAGCAAGTTTGTTATAATAATAATAATAATAATAATAATAATAATAATAATAATAATAATAATAATAATAATAATAATAATAATAATAATAATAATAATAAATTATCTATGGACTTATGAACTCATATATAATTATTAAAACTTGGTGATATATAGCTATTAGATCTTGATCTTCTATTTAATTATTATCATATTAGCTATATATAGTAATATGATATTACGTACATTTATATTTAAATATGTATACATTATCTAATTCAAATCATAAAAATAATATAATACAACTAATGTCCATAATATGATTGATACATGGTCATATTATTATATATAATTACTTTGGGCATATGATATATAAATGTATTTTTGATGTAATGAGATATACATATTTATATGAGTCATTAGATAATTTAAAGTTAACATATTTCATGAAGCTTTACATGTTTGGATTTAAATCGTATCAGATTTAACATGCAAAGTAATTAAGTTCTAAAACATTCTAAGTCATATTAGGATTGTATGACTTAATAGCTCTGATGGAAATGCATATCTGATATAGAACTAGTCCTAAAATAGTGGAGAGAGGTACATATAGCCAATTCATAACATGTTAGTTGTAGTGACATATATATAGCCATAGTTATAAATTATGCTTATAATAACTACTAGACCCACATTTTGATATCCACATCTACTTATATTATTCAACACATGGACCATAATAAACTATGTGGGAATATTTCATGCAGTGAATGGGATGACTTATATATAAATAGGATGATACAACTACTTTATTGCAAAGACATTATGAAGGTCCATGTAATGAACTGTGGGACCATTATAACGATCTATGAGACTATTATAATGGCTAAGTAATATAAAATATTGATTCTTGTAGTATAATTTGAACTATGTAATAAAAGAGTGAAATGTATGTTTAATGTCCATCATGAAACTAGCGATTAATTATGATATTAGCATAGTAACATGAAATTCAGTATTAAACCTCATATCCATGGATTGACATAAATATCTAATACCCATATACTCAGTATCATGACTTCCATAATTAATTATATATTCAAGTATATTCACTATGATGTTTAATAGAGGGGTTATGCATATTCTAAGTCATGGAGAGATATCCATATGAGTGTTTGTTGTCAATTTGGCTTGAGAAGAGAAGAATATGTATGTAAATAGTCTATATATTTTAGTACTCGATATATTAACATGAATGTATAATTATAATAGTTAATGAAATCATGTGAAGTCATTTATTAGAATTTTAGATGGTTGTTAACATTTACAGTATTTATATATTGTTGAGTTCTTATATGTGATGCATAGTTAAAATATATTTAATATGTACAAGGATGTATATATAAGAAATATATCTACATATGGATTTAAGTATTCATATAAATATATAACATACATAGGTGTATTGGGTCATATATCTATATCTATAGTTAATGGATTGTTAACATAAGTCATAGGATTACGAGGGATAGGAAACTATAACCATTTGAATACAATCTTTTAGAAATGTAATAAGTTATTTTGAATTATGTTCATATGAAGTATAACTTGGTTTTTGAGTTATCTGAGTCTTTCAAAGGTATTATGACTGACTATTTGAAAATGAATAGTGTGTACATAATACAATAGATTGGGATATTAGTGCTTATAATAGAATTTATTGTATTGAATCTACTTATGAAAATTAATAGTATGCAGTCTAAACATAGATTATACCTAGTTGATATAAAATTTACTTGTTATGCTTAATATTTATGTGATAAATAATATTATAGAAATTCATTCATACATTTGATGGATTAAATATATGCATTTTGATTATTCTTGTGTTTAGCATATTTTATACTTGTTAGTAGTAATTACTCTATATGCATTTATTGGTTATATGTGTATTAACCAAATCTCCCATTGCTAGTACTGAGTAAGTAATGAGACAGATTTCACTAGCTTACTAGCATCATCAATGCCAGATGAAGGTAATCTGATCAAGTGGTGTGTATGAATTTGACTGATATAAGAGATTAATAACTATTGAAAACTTTGGACAAAGTAATGTTAGTTAGATATTGTCATTTCATACGTATGGATTACATGTTTGTGTGATATCATGTTAGAACATATTTTTTATTGGTACACTGCATATTCTTATAAATCATACAACACATAGGTACTAGCTTGTCTCTTTGGATTCTTGCATTGTCACTATCTACTCATCCATGAAGGGAGGGCCATTACCTAATGGGATATTGTGTGAGGGATCTATGGTCCATGGTTGGTGTGTTAAATTGCTTGGATGATTCTCTCCCTCCCCATAATAGTATTTTTTAGAGACAACACCTAAATTTATAATAACTACTAGAGTTCAGGGAACTCATGCTCTATGGAGCATTGTATCATGTACATTATATTGTATTTATTATGATTGAGACATTATTCTGATGAGATGGAATTATTTACTTATTGTACCATGACAATAATGGATGCATATTTGTACCAACCGTGGCTCGACATCTGTAGTTACTTTCTATATTCAACTATGTTTTGATTTATATGATGCTAGTGATCAGTAACATGTAGCTTTTACATGCTATATTTTATAGTTAAGATACCTAGTGTGTTTTATTTGGATCATTAATTATATTCTCATGATTAATTTTAATGAAAGAATACATTGATTAAATTTTAAAAAAATCATGTTATTCTAACTCGATCTCAGAGGGGATGTTACATTCATGATCAAAATAAAACAAATAACATTCATTCTCCCATCATGACCATAGTAAAAATAAGTTTGAAGCAAAATAAAAACCATATATTATTGAATCTGTAAATTGTATTATAGTGTGTATGCACATGAACTAGTATCATTTTTTTTGAAGTTTGATATATATATATATATATATATATATATATATATATATATATATATATATATATGAACTAGTATCATGCCCCATGAATTAGTTCCAAATGATATATAATGCCATGCATATATATGTTTATCTTTAAATACATGTGAAACCTATAATTCATGTTGCTATAACTATTTTGCATATGCCCATGGATATACATCCAAGTGTGTATGAATTTGTACTCATGTCTCTGTAAAGTGAATGTATATGTATGTCATACACCTCCATAATATGTATTAATGTGTCAATATATGTCATGTATCTTATTTTTGAATTAATTTAAATCTTTGAAACCTATATTCTACTATAAAATATAAATTTTCTACTCATGAAAGATTTGATCTTTAGATATCCCACTTTAATGCCCTCCTTTTGAGATGAGGGATGTAGCCTATTAGTAACTCATCTCAAAATAAGAGTTAATTATATCATGTGATAAAGATAGAATCATGTATAATCATGTCATCATATGGAGGGTATGCTATCATAGTATTGTGTATGTCATCAATACATGTATTAAACATATGTAATGCAAGGCATATAAGTGTCATGTATATATAGATATAGAAATGAGATACTTAGTAAAGTAACCATATTTGAATAAGACTACATAGTAAAATTACATGATATGGATCATAACACAACTAATCAAGCATAACAAGCTCAACAAGTGTAACACACAATGTCATTCAATATCACACATAATTCTAAGGGACATACATGACATGGACATGTAACAACAAATAAGGAAAGGGGCCACACACAAAGGATATAAAAAATGTGTACATAGGGACATAAATATGACACACACGCCAAGTGGCTACACAAAATAAGCAAGAAATGACTTAACCTATCATGCAAGAGAGTTACAACATCAAAATATTTGAATAAGTGAAAACTAGTATATGCTATCCATATGTATTAATGTCACACCATATCAAAGTAGCATATCCATGTAGCACATTATAATATATGACTAAATAGAAACATACCTGTAAGATATATATATATATCAACATGGTAGATGTGTCAAAAATAGGTATAACATAATAATGTAACCTATAAAATAATATTACCCCAACATGGGCATGGCCACTAGGTAGAAGGGAGTGTAGCATCTAATAATCCATGTATAATATGTATGGCCTACATAACTCTCATATACCTCATGAAATGCATGTGTGTATGAAAAATAATATTCTATCTAATAGAATATGTGATAAATAATATATGCAAAGAAGTAAACTAGAAACTATGGGAGGACCATAGTGCATGCATGTATCATAAAATGGTAGGGTGACTTTCAATTAATGAAAAGTGCTACATGTAGATGAATCATAATATAAAAAAGAATCGGGTGTTAGAATGTAACCATCTTGTTCACTAGAATCCCGTGTAGATTGTGTGATTTTGTAGGCACAAGACATGGTTGAGGTTTCATTTCCTATGTTCATTATGGAATACATTAAACAATTTGAGGTATTGCCTCAAGGTGCACTATAGAGGATGAATATCTCTTTGAACTATGAATAATTCTTTGATGTGAAGCATGTTGTCTAAGAGGGTGTACTAATCTCCTTTGAACTGATTGTATACAAATATTTTACATATTTGAAATAGCTAACTCTACACTTCACTTCTAAACATGTGTAATAATCAAATATGATCATAGGGGGAGGAGGAGGAGATACCACTAACTATAGAGGGTATTCACATTAAGAGCTTAAAACTTTGACCACCTAATTACGTATATATTTAAGACATCATTATGTTGTGGATGGAATTACAAAATGGTTTTGGATCTAAGGGAGTCCTAATAACATGTCAACAAGCTCTGTTCTTGGTAAGACTAACAATGGAGTAGCCATTATCATTGAACTGATCTAAAGTGGTAGCACTATATTCTCAATAGCATTCTATATATGTCCATTGAATGCTTTGACTCTTTTTATTTATATTATAAAGCTTACTCGGTGTATCCAAGAGTGAAAGGAAGTGCCATTGTACATGTGTTTTCACTTGATGATAATGACATTGTGCATAGGTTGTTTGTTGATATAAGCTTGAATAAAGAGTGCATATTTATCTAAATATCATCAATAATTTCACTGTCATCAAATGTGATCATAGGGTGTGTTGATGATGTGCTTGTAATTATACCAATAATACCATCTATTGGGTGTCCATATGTTAAAGGAGGAGGATGCTCATTAAATGCATGGTGTACCTTTAAATTATCCTCAGTTTCTACTATTGCATGGTTTGGAAATGGATTATGAAATATTTTCAATTTTTTAGTTTCATTTTTTTGTGGTCTAGCCTCCTCTATGGGTGTGCTTAACCCAACATTATTTTCATCAATAATATCTTGTATCTTATGCTTTAGCTTATAACACATTTTTTTAGAATGCACAATATATATATGATAGTCATAGTATGTTTTATTTTTAAATCCATTATTTTGTGGATTATTCATGTCAACCGATAATGGTGGAGGGAGAGCTATGATATTTCACTCAAGTTATTTTTATAAAAATATGTGTGGAGGTGGTGACAACTATGGAAATTTCCTCCTCGATGGAGCTATCAATTGAAGCTTATTTATTGGTTGTGATAAAGCATTTACTGTTGCTTTGACTTGATTCTTACCTTTATTAGATTCAAACTTGTAGCTTGGTTTTCTTTGAAACTTAGTATTTGAAGTTATTAGATAATTTGGTGCATACTTAGTTTACTCAAAGCTATAAGTTTGACTTCTCATTCTTTCATTGCATGACATAATTCATCAAAATATTTTAATTTGTAAAACATAATAGACTCATGAAGTGGTGTTATCAAATTTTTTTAAATATAACTTATAAATTATAATCTTTCATATAATTTGTCATCTTAACTAGCATAACTTTTGTATCAAATAACATATTCATTGATTGGTTCATTGGACCCTTACTTGAGCTTAGAAATTTATGCATAAGATAGTTTTTCACCTATGGTAATAGATAAGTGTGATAGAAACTAATCTACTAAAGGGTTGAACTATTTAACTAATTGGAGTGGAATACCATAGAACCATTCCAAAACATATTCTTTGAGGCCTCATAGAAATAACTTAGTTAATAATTTGCCGTTGTATGCATAATCCAAGCATGCTACATGAAATGATAAAAGATGTTGTTTGAGGTCAAATTTACCTTAGTATAGTGGAATATTAGGAGATAAATATCATGTTGTTAATGAGTAATATTTTATCTCATGTGCCAAAGGATTATGAATCAAAGTATAGGAATCCATTTAATGACTAGCTCTAGAGACACCTTTCTCTATTACAACACCTTAGCATGCAGGGATATAATAGTTTTTTTAAAATAAAATTCATTAGGTGAGTTTGGTGGTAGACCATGCATACTAATAAAAGTAGATGTGTATGCTACATGTGTATAAATAGGAATATTAATATGTTTTAAGTGTTATGATTCCCCATGCATAGGGATGATGTCACATATGTAACTAGAGGTGTTGATATAGGATTAGAAGAAATAATTCAATACCTAAAAGTGAATGTATTATCTTGAAATAGGTGATTAATATCATATAAGTGATCATGTTGTTCTCCCGATGTAGGAACTTGAGCGAATTTATTTTGTTCATTTCTTGTAGTGTATAGTAATGTGTGAATACTATATGGATTGGTGTTAAGATATTAAATGAGTTATTTGATAAAAATTTCATAAAATTTATCTATATTATCATTATGAATCTCAACAATCATGATCATTCCATCATTATGGTGTTTATTATGCAATGTAGAAGCCATATAGTGAGTAAGAAGAACAAAATGAGTCATGCATGCCATTTGGTGCCTATTGATGATAAGTAGTAGCTTGGATTGGATATTGCAAAATATTTATTGTGGAAGGATTGATATTATTAATTATTAATTTTATCCATTTTACTATATTTAAATTTGATTTGAGCTTTTTATTTTGTACATGGCAATAGAGGTGTATCTAGACAAGGTGTATTTGAATTATAAACTCTCAAATATATTGATTCCATTCATAAATAGTGAAAAAGGCCCAAAACTGATTATGGAGGGTTCCACCATCCTATAGCCTCACTATCCTATCTCTGAGGTACATTGAGAGTAACTTCTTAGGGTTGACCACATACTGGTGCACTATAAAACCAAACAATTGAATGACTTCCTATCATTGAAAATTAAAAACCTATGTGCTTCTGATATACTTGTTAGGTACTTAGAAGATAAATTATATTGTTATTTAATATCTTTTGTATTAGATAAGTATCCCTTACACCACATCTTAAGTAAAATTGTTGACCCCTTTGCCCAAAATGATAAATCCTATGAGTTTTACAATTGCCAGAACACAGTTGTCAAAAGAAATAAAAATAAAAAATAAAAAATTGAAAACCACTTGAAGAAAGTATTATTATCTAGTAAAATAATGTATTTAATTTAAAACTCCTATGTCAAAAATAAATCTTAAAGTAGCTATCAATCAAATCCTAGACAGGATGATCAGAGTTATTGTTAGTGTATGGGAATCATGAATTTAGTTGAAACTTAGGACAAAAATGTAAAAATAAAAGCTCAAAAAACAAATAAGCTCATCAATATTTTTTATATAATTTTTTAATTAAAAAGATTCAATAGGCATAAAACACCCAAATTTATTTCAAATTGTAATACATATCATTCAATCATAAATCTTAATGTAAATTAAAATTAAGTGAAATTGATTGATAAATGACATATGCTAAATATAGTAAGTACAATTAATAATAAGATACTTATTTTTTTTGGTTTTTGATTGATTGTAACAAGTGTATGATAGTGGAAAACAAGATAAAATACCCCTATGATAGGTTAGGTCTCTAAATGGAGTCCATGGTTGTGTCTAGACAAGTTCACGCTCCCTACATAGCTATGCAATGCAACCTTCTCTGTTGACTATGGATTTATTCACTATGAAAGTTACAAAATTGTAACTATTCTACCACCTACACCTTGACTATTGAGATGGATGAGATATTTAAATTTTATTAATAGCACATTAAAAAAAAAAATCATTCTTCTTACCTTAAAAACCCTAGATGTACTTGTGAGAGATATAAGCCTATAAAAATTAAGGGGAAGTGTAAGGGACCAAGTTGACCCCAATCACCTTATTGATGATTGACCACTACTATGTTTACATATACTACGAAAAGGAAATTAAACCACACTATTCACCTAATATGATTGTGTAATTGTCTTCCTTCTCTATATGTGTGTAACTAGTAATTTGACTTTGATACTTGACAATGTTAGATCTTAACTTGATCTGAAATGATTCAAATTTGGATTGTGATTGCTCCTAGTTATTAATATTTAATTTGGAAAAAATACTACATAGTTTCTCAATGTGCAATACTTAATAGATAGTGCCAAGTTCTATGGAGATCTCATGTTGTAAATGAATGAATTTTCATTTGTATTTATAGGAGTCCACTTGAATATTTTCCTTTAATCAACTTACAAAATGTATGGGATGACCTATATAGATATTTCAAAAAAATTAAAATATCCATTGAATGGCTCCAGGATAATGTTGTGCTAAGTGGATACGTCCACGATAATGGACCTACCCTAGAAAAGTATATGGTTTTGGACAAAAGAACCAAAAATCAAGGAAACATGGAAGAGAGAATGGACAAAGATTAAAGAGAGTAATGAGGGGAAAAGAGTAGAATAACGATGGTAAACATAAAAAAATATGTCAATAAAAGATTTATATGAATCGATAATCAGAAAACACACAAGTACCCAAAACTAATATAATTTTACAACTAATAATTATCCCACACTAAAAAAAGTGTTCACTTAAGGATGAAAATTTGGCAAAGAAAACTTATTTTTTTAAGTTGACATTATAATAATGATCATATTATTCAAATACATTAAATTATTGATGACGTTGTTATTTGATTTCTATTATCATTTCCTTAGGATTCAAGATGTGATTGACCTAGTAGTATTGATAGCACATATGATAATAAAGATTTAGTCTTTACAATTTGTTGAGTTTGTTGTAACTTTGTACTTTATTCCATAAATTCACAAGGGTTTTGACATAAATAATTTTAATTTTTTTAATATTATTTCTCATGGTCCCACATTGGCTCTAAATTGATATGCTTATCAAGACTATTTAAAGAATAGTTGAACAAGTTAAACTTATTTGATTATTCAAGAAATTGTTGAACTATTATGCCTAATTTAGCACTTAGAAAATTTCATTTTGATAATGTGAGAAACATCAATAGTACTCAATAAGTATAGAGTATAGACTCTAATTGACATATAAATAATGCTTATTTGAAAGTTTAAGTAGAGAGAAAGTCATATTTTTCATTTGGTATATTTAAGTAGAAGAAAAGTCACATTGTGTGTGTGTGTGTGTGTGTGTGAGACCTAGTAGTATTGATAGCACATATGATAATAAAGATTTAGTCTTTACAATTTGTTGAGTTTGTTGTAACTTTGTACTTTATTCCATAAATTCATAAGGGTTTTAATATAAATAATTTTAATTTTTTTAATATTATTTCTCATGGTCCCACATTGGCTCTAAATTGATATGCTTATCAAAACTATTTAAAGAATAGTTGAATAAGTTAAACTTATTTGATTATTCAAGAAATTGTTGAACTATTAAGCTTAATTTAGCACTTAGAAAATTTCATTTTGATAATGTGAGAAGCATCAATATTACTTAATAAGTATATAGTATAGACTCTAATTGACATATATATAATGCTTATTTGAAAGTTTAAGTAGAGAGAAAGTCATATTTTTCATTTGGTATATTTAAGTAGAAGAAAAGTCACATTTTAAATTGATATATATATATATATATATATATATATATATATATATATATATATATATATATATATATATATATATATATATATAAAGATGTGATTGACCTAGTAGTATTGATAGCACATATGATAATAAAGATTTAGTCTTTACAGTTTATTGAGTTTGTTGTATATATATATATATAAAGATGTGATTGACCTAGTAGTATTGATAGCACATATGATAATAAAGATTTAGTCTTTACAGTTTATTGAGTTTGTTGTATATATATATATATAAAGATGTGATTGACCTAGTAGTATTGATAGCACATATGATAATAAAGATTTAGTCTTTACAGTTTATTGAGTTTGTTGTATATGTATATATATATATATATATATATATATATATATATATATATATATATATATATATATATATATATATATATATATAAAGATGTGATTGACCTAGTAGTATTAATAGCACATATGATAATAAAGATTTAGTCTTTACAATTTATTGAGTTTGTTGTAACTTTGTACTTTATTTTATAAATTCACAAGGGTTTTGACATAAATAATTTTAATTTTTTTAATATTATTTCTCATGGTCCCACATTGGCTCTAAATTGATATGCTTATCAAGACTATTTGAAGAATAGTTGAACAAGTTAAACTTATTTGATTATTCAAGAAATTGTTGAATTATTAAACCTAATTTAACACTTAGAAAAGTTCATTTTGATAATGTGAGAAGCGTCAATATTAATTAATAAGTATATAGTATAGACTCTAATTGACATATAAATAATGTTTATTTGAAAGTTTAATTAGAGAGAAAGTCATATTTTTCATTTGGTATATTTAAATAGAAGAAAAGTCACATTTTAAATAGATATATATATATATATATGTATGTATGTATGTATGCATGTATGTATGTATGTATGTGTATGTATGTATGTATGTATATGTATATGTGTATGTGTGTGTGTGTATATATATATATATATATATATTACAACTTCTATCAAATTATGTAAAGAAGTCAATTATATAATGCCACGTTATTTTTTTAGAGAATATATATATATATATATATATATATATATATATATATATATATATATATATTCTCTAAAAAAATAACGTGGCATTATATAATTGACTTCTTTACATAATTTGATTGAAGTTGTACATTCACATGCAAATTGTACACCTACTTTTTAATTAAATATATTTAACTATTAACTCTTTTGCTATCCATAATTATTTCAAATATTAATTCATTTCTCCTATTAAAAAACTATTATAAAAAAAGATGACACATCTTCCAAGAAGGGACCTCCCAACAAAAAAAACACACCCATCATTTTGTTAGTCAAGAAAGTGCTCATCAATTATGACTTCACCTCAAAAGAATGAACCACCAATAAAACTTGAGCTCTTATAGCAAGACCCAACTAAAACGACATAACACTACTTAATGTTTTGTAGACCATTTAGCTTATAATAATTGTCCACAAGAATATTGTACAAATTACAAGCGTCTTCCAAAAAAGAGTCCATATCCCACTAGTTGAGAATAGCATATATTAAAGAAACAAGCTCCTGTATACATTGCAATGCTGTAACAGACAGTAATCTAGAGGTTAAATGTGGGGCATGTTTTTTAATCCCAAAAGCCAGAAGTATTTCCTGCCATGACTAGCGTAGAGAGATTAAAGGGATACATGAGAGAAGAATTTCCACTCCAAATCAGATGTGAAAACATGGAACAAACCCGTTGAGTGGGATGAGTACCATCCCAGAATACATGTGCGTTTGTATCATTGCAAAATACAGCCTGTGGGATCGTCTTTCCACAGCTCACCTGTGCATTAAACATACCTGATCCACAACATGCCGACTTTGTATCTTTAAACCCTGCACCCAAAAATCTACATTCATTTCAGCCATACCCAAATTAAAAAAAACACGATCGGGAACTAGTTAAATGTGTCTTACCATAGGCTTCGCCATGTTTAATTATGTTCATGAAATAATCATAAGAATTAAGTTGGATGATAGTTGCGCCATCCAGTTTCTGATTGAGGTGAGTAACAAGTGCCTTGAAAGCTGTGTTATATGCCACAGCCAGCTGGTTTGCGATTCCCAAACATTCACCTTTGGCTATATTGTATCCAATATATCTGGTATAAGGAGTACATCCCACAGGTGGAATGCCCAATACAAGGAATTTTCTCGCTCCGCCACGGTAAAGCCTCTGTTAAGTTTCATAGAAATCTTCATTCTTCATCAACAACTGGTGAAACAGATTTTTATGATACAAATGGGAAGAAATATGTAAACTGAGTATTCTGAAACTTACTTTTATGTATTGATTGAATTTGTTGATCAGTAAAGTAACGAACTTCTTAGGAGAGTAGCGTTTTTGGAGAGTAGCGTTGGCTATGTAGTCGCCAATATCGTTGCCTCCTATCGTAATGCAATGCAAAGACTTGGCTAGGTAGGATTTGGCGGGCTCAGCTCCAGATGGGTGTGTCTTCATTAGAAAATCAGAAAAGTGTTCGAATTGAGATGCTTGGCGAGTCATAGTGATAATGTTCTGCAATATTGAAGGACGAAGGATGAAAAATATGCAATAATATACAGACAAAAGGGATAAAGAACGAGGGGAATTCACATTTTTACTTGCAGTATCATTTTAGATCAAGTAGAAGTTTTTTTTTAATAACCGGCGATTAAGGTTTAGCCTAGTAATTACAAGTTTTTTCAGTTTTATCAGGTCGAACTCTTCTTACCCAACTTGCTATACAAATGTAAAGGTAACCTTCTTACCCAAAATTGCTATACAAATGTAAAGGTAACCGATCCCTAAAATTCTAACAAAAATTATTATAAAGAAAGAAAAGGGAAAAAGAAGAGACCGCTCCAGCGCCGGTTGAGTCGAGCAATCCGCTACCTCCTGAAGCGAAATTTATCCCTCTGCTCCAATCTGCCTTAGGTTTCAGATATGGAGGAGGAAACGGGAGTCCCAAGTAGGTAGCTGCAACCAAATCAATGCAAGATGCACTTGTTATACTCTCTCGAACGCTGCATTAGATCTCACATAAAACTTAACCCAAAAAAAAGTGCATAAGATTCTGTAATAATACCGAGGAAATCGAATGCAGTGCGGCCATTGGTAAAGCGACCAGTTGGGTGGGGGAAAAAGGAGATGCCATATGGTAGGAAGTTTGCACGCGCGGCACAGTGTGGAATGTAATTATTGTTCCCTGCGTCTCCTAATGAGTCTCCGAACACAAACATTGCTGGCACATACGACCCTTTTCCAGCTGCTGCAAAACTGCTGATTATCGACAGGCCAACTACAACATTCACCATTAATGAAACCTCCATTCTGCGCTTTACAACGATTGTTCCGGCGGCCTAAATCTCGCATTCAGTCCAGTATTTATAAGAACAGAATCTCTAATATTTTTTCCAGATGGAAAACTTAATTCACGGTGCCAGTGGATACATCCAACCGCGTATTCCAGGCATGAAAATGGTGGAAGCACTCTTCTTTTCACTAAGGGGTAGATACCCCAAGACAACTCTAGATGTAAACCTAAGGTGTATATACTAACCTAATTTAAATATTACTGGACGTCATGGATAGGCCTGTTAGGCAAAGCGAAACTGACGCTCCATAATTCATATTTGAAAAGTTGAGGAATAAAATACAACCAAACCTGCCCAAGAAAAGGTCTAGTTTCAAAGTGGAGTTTAAAGTAGTAATGATGATTTAGGGCGAATTATTACCTTTTCAAATAATGGTTTTATGATCTGGTTCACGGGTATGACCTTTAAATATTAAAAATTAGATAATATTTATTATATTAGATCATTAATTTAAAATGTGTTATGTTAGTATTAATTAGTAATCATGATGTATTGTGTGGAAGAATTATTATTTTTATTTTTTCAAATCATAGTTCATCATGTGGGTCATAAGTGTGGTCCTTAGTACTATGAGCTTTCGGTGTTGTTATATATTGAAAACTATTTTTTTGGTATAATTAATATTTATGCATTTAATGATGTTATTAAAAAAGTAATATATTGATTTTGATTATTGATAAAATTTTAAATGTGCATAAGATGTTATGTGGTGACTTTAATATGATTGAGTTGATAACTCTCAAATTCAATCACCTCCTTATGTAGTGAATAGTTATTAAATATGAAGCGTGGTTATAATTAAGTAATAAATTTAGATTTTATGATACTATTTTTTTTACAACATTCCATATTTACAGCCTGGTACATGTGGTCTAACATGCATCATAGCTCTAAAAGGGTTTTATAGTGTTTTGGTAGAGTCATTTTCTCCACATAGCCATACTTTTTCTTTGATAACTATTTTTTGTTCCAAGTGAAGGTGTCGCCATAAATTTTACTTTCGGACCACTTGTCAATCTAGTTTCATATTGATTGGCATTTCAAGCATTCCAAAATTCAAAAAATGCATTTTTTTTTAATACTTCCCTTTTGAATCATGGTTCCACCTTAGTCCATATATGGCAAGTTTAGAACTTCATACCCCATCTGAAAAGACATTTTAGCTAGATTTAGTGGTGGTTTGATGCCATTAAGTGCATTGTACACTTCCTTCGCATCTATAGTTTCTAGCTGGTGCACATCCACTTAAAAATTTACTCTTACACCACTTTAAAGATGAGTTACATGATGTTTATCCTTGAGCAAACACCCTTTATAAGCCACTCCAATTATAAGTAACGACACTACGAAAATGTGACATAGTTTTAGTTAGGGGTATTAATGAAGAGATGCCTTGGACCATGTAACCTCTCAATTCATTTTGCACAACATTTATATAAAACCTGCAGTATAAACACACATCATGGAATCTTAACCCTATCATTTCAATAATATATGACATTTTACAGACTTAGGGAGGATGGCCCTTCTATCGTATGACCTTGCCATATGCTTATACTATAATGAATATCTTGGCTCTTACAATGCCATATTTACTCAACTCAACTTACTTATACCTAACCTAAGAATACACCTCTTCCTTTCAAGTGGATAATATGATATTATCCTTATAGAGTTGTATACCCTCTCTTGGATTCAAAAGTGATTCTCCCTTTTATCTTTTCCATCACATCATCATATAGACTTTCCTTATAAGGAATGCATTGATTTGGGATCATGTGCATGATTTAATCAGTTTCCTTGCATCCCTAAAGGTTTTTTGCTTCCTACTCAAGTCCAAAAAAAAAAACATTTCCCATGTATCTATCTCTAAGAAACTCAGAGTCAATAGTCAAAAGGCTCACTAGATCTATGTGTGCATTATTGACTCTGCACATAATAAAGATAACTTTTCATTCCGACTTCCTATGTTGCTTGTCTCATCCATCCCTTTACCCATAAAATAGGGTCCACTCATTGTGCATCATCACCTTCACATACTGGTGCCTAGGTGCACTCATTGCAAGCCTTAGGATCCCTCGTGCATGGATTATCAGGCGATAACTTCTTTATCTTGGCCTTTCACTTTCTCATACAACTCTCTTTTTGGTGAAAAATCTAAGTCCTACTACTCTTCCACAAGTATATTCATTTGCATTCCTAAATAACTTAAGAGTTTTCATTCCATATACCCCATGCACAAGCCAAGTTGGATATATTCTAAGGAAATGACTGAATATTTTTGGTTGATAAAATATTTTTTATTTGCCTAGGATGATCTTGCATAAGGCTTCCTAGTGTAGATACTACTATTTGGTACAATCACAATTTCATAGTTTTTTACATGTATAGGCCTCTTGATAGAAATTTAGATATCTAGTGGCGTAGTCTCATATGGACCTCTTCAATTCCATTTTATTTCAATTGATTTATTTTTCCTTTTGGGCCTATATGTTTTCAAATTGTCTTTTCTATAATGTATGCTAGGGATCCCTACTTGTGTTTCTATTATTTATGTATTTTTAGCCTTTAGAAACTTGTGTCTAGGTTAGACACCTACATCGATGCAAGTGTCAAACCATGACGTAAGTTTATAGGCTTATCTTTTGATCATTTTCCATACTTTTCACCCTATGACCGTTTGTTTATCCCCATATGTTTATTCTATAATTTGTCATGTATTATTTATTTTTTTAATATTGTCATATTAAATTCAAATATTTTTATTTGCTTAGTGTGCTTGTGTATAAAACCGAAATAGTGTAAAACATTTTGGTAAACCTGACATCTATATTTTGAACCAAACTCTAGTTTGCATGTAGGGTTTTTATTTTTTTCCCCCCTTTTACATTTTTTTCTTCAAATTCCTATATTTATTTTTCACATATAATTTCTTGCATGAGTATATCATAAGGAATGCTTATTCATATATTTTATTTAACCATTATCCTTGTTTGATTTGTGATTGTGCTTAAAATTAGAGTCCTTATGAGATCTCTCTTTAAAGGCCATAAAAAGTCCCATCCTTTGGATAGCTTGTTTAATTTTCTTAATGATCAATGTGTTGGAATCACAAATATTAGGAGTGGGGGGGGGTGGGGGGCGGGGCGGTGAGTCACCATTTAAAAAAAATTCTTTCAATTATACTTTAACATTCATGAATCATGAAAGCAATGTAGTGATATAGCAATGCATAAAGAACCATTCACCTAAGTATGAAACAAGATAACACATATATGAGTGGGAAACCCTCAAAGGGAAGAAAAACCACTATAATCTCTATAAATGAACTACTATCCTATGAAAAAAAGACCAAATTTAGTTGATCACCATCTCAACTTGGAGCACCAACCCCAATAAAGTCAATTATATACTTGATTAGGCTTTAGCAAGCATGTACTTGCAAAGAAGCACCAACTCCCTAAGTGACTTAGCATCAACTCAGCCACCTCAAAATCTTGTTCACCTTTCACATCTCTGTCCTTCTATTATGGTCTACAACTTATTTCAAGACTTCCTTCTACTCAACCATGCATCATTTTATTTTCTCATTTTTTTACTCTTACAAATATGCATAAAATTTCCTTGTATATATACTAGTCTCATGGTCACACACCACTTGGTTGGCTAAATAACTTCAACCTCTTAGGTCAACCACACAATAGGTCTTTAATAGATATTATGAACATCGATCAATCATAATTTGAGCCCTTTTTGGCTTACCACAACTCAATTAGGCCTTACTCCTCCTTTAGGTATTATAGAGACCTAATGCACTACCCTCTTAATGATAAAACATGATCTACTTGGGCCTAGATGGCCTTCTCCAACAATTAGAAAAACCATTCATCCACTTAGCTAGTCAACTCTTTTGACCTCTTCCATGCTTTATTAGACCTACATCCTTTGTTCATAACATGAAATCTCCTTTAGGACACACTACCCTATTAGGCCTATGTACCTCAAAAGTTTGTCTTAAAATAATGAATCATAAACACCCTTAAGCTACTCAACCATGAAAAATGAAACATGAATACAGATTATACATAACCTCAAGGTCATCACCAAATTTTTATAACACATTTAATCAAGAAATAAAGGCTCAATAACATCTCTTTAACTCACATATTTAGAACTACCAAATCACCTCAAAAACTATTCATGAAGAATTAGACCTCTAACGCATGTGTACACATTTGTCATGAATCTTAATTCATACAAAAAGTTATATGAGATCTCTATAACATCCTTAGATAGATAATTCATATGGTCTAATGGTAAATATTGATCTTGTAGACCAATTTCTTAACCTTATGTCTCATAGTCTTATCTAAACCAAACAAGCCATTTTGTGAGCATCATTTTCACCACATACAGTGATCTCAAAAGCTTCTCCAAATCATGATCATGACTTAAAATTCATAAATAAATTCTTCATGTAATTTATTTCATCAATATATCATGCACAGACCCTCAAATCTATATCTTCATCTCCATCTGGGTTTTACATTATCTACACCATTAGGTCTGCCTATGACTAGATTACTTGGATGACCAATTTAGAGCACTTGAAGGATATAACCCATCCATAAAACATTGTGGACATGTAAAATGAGTCTCTAGCTTCTTATTCCATCTATTTACTCTTCATGACCAATTCAACTTTTGAGAGCTATGGTAATTTCTTGATAAATAAGCTTATATTTGTATATTTTCTCTCTCTCATTTGACTAACCACCACCACTAGGAGGTACCTGGGAGAGTTGAATACATATTCCAATATATTATTTAGGAATTTAAATCCATATTGAGATGATTTGAACAAAATATTTCACATTGGGTCCTTATTAGGGTTTTAGGGATGTTTAACACATGTTTTGGTGTTAACAATTGTTCATAAAAGATTTCCACTTGAATCAAATATTAATGCCTAGAGATCTAAGATAGGAACCTCCCCATTTATTTTAAACATCTCAAACTCTCATATAGAGGTTACACATGTGAACAAATTCTTGTAAGTGAATCTCAGGTTTGAGTACCTCATTCTGTGAGCTTGAAAAGGCCTAAAACAATTATTCATATACTTTTCCTTCAAATATTGACCTCAAAATTTGTGATCATACCTAAAAAAACTTATCTCACCTATGCCCATGATCTCATGTTCATATTTTCCTTGAAATCCGATCTTCATACCTCATTAGGCCACGCAAGGTCTAAGAGTGGTTTGGGTACAAACTTAGACTGAAGGTCCTAACCCTATAGGCTCACCCTAAAAATATCATGAATTATTTTATACCTTTCTCACATGATAAAAAAATACATAAAACCTTCACATTCATGTGTTCATTAATTTCACCAAGCACATACCTCTTCATGTCATGACGATGCTTCCTATGCACTTGACATTAACGACCTATAACTTCTATGTTGAAATTAAAAATGATATCAATTATGCAGACATAAGACATTAGTTGTCATCAAATTATCTTTTTCTCTTTCTCTCATGAAAACACTCTTCTATGCACCTTATCACATCACACACTCCCAACTATCCTTAATCACATTTGACATCAACCTTCACAAGATGTACCTTTAACATTAATGACAATACTTAACAATTTCCCCTTTTGTCATTGATGGAAACCACCCTCAGAAAATTATCTCAATAGGCTATTTTTCCCCCATTTTTAAATTTTACCCCCTTTGAAATTAATGACAAAGAGGTATCTTAATCACCTTGTCATTGACATGACTGACATATAGTTTTAGATCAAACCCTTGATCACTCACTAGGTTACCACATATATTATAATCTAAGATAGACCTTATTTAAATAATTATGGACTCCTCCTTTGTCCTCATAGCTTGTGCTCATCATATGAGTCATCAGAACTCATAGGCCATTCTCAACATGTATATAAGAACCTTGTTATTAGATCACACTAGTAGCACATTTACATTTTTTATTACCTCTCAATTTGCCTATATGCCTATCAAGAATTCACAAATCTTCTTGATATTCATCACCTATTCTTGTTGGAGCTAATGAAATACCTTGATTAGTTCTCATTACCCTTGACTTGCTAACTCGCTAGTAGAGGAAGGAATTCTCCCAATTCCTATCTTAGATGCTCAAATGTTGTCTTTGAAAGTGTCTTAGAATGTCTAAATCTGATCCTTTGTAGAAACATATTCAAGTTTAACATTTTTTTTTCACTTACCTTCTCTCTTAGGAAATGATACTTGATGGGAATGTGCTTAGTTCTTGAATGCATGACAGGATTCTTTGAGATGCTTATGGCACTTGTATTGTCACAATAGATAGGACTAGGACTATCATACTTGACCTTGTAGTCTTTTAAGGTCTACCTTATCCATAGGACTTGAGTACAACATTAATCTATTGTAATGTACTCAGACTCAGTATTAGATAATGACACTAATGACTACTTCTTGCTTATCCATGACACTAGACATTATCCTAAGAATAAATCTCCTCCACTAGTGATTTTCCTATCATCTAGATTTCCTTCCCAATATGCATCTATATAGGTTTTTAAATCAAACTCTTTTCTCCTTAGATACCACAACCCAAACTCCATAGTCCCCTTGAGATAACCAATTATCCTATTGATTTCTTACAAATGTTTTTTCCTTTGGATCTACTTGAAATCTTCCCACAACACCTACTTCTTGTATGATATTAGGTCTAGAGACAGTAGTGTAAACAAAACTTCTAATTATTGACCTATATAATGTCTTATTTACCTTTGGAGATTCATCCTCCTTGCTTGACTTACACCCTATGATCATAGGTGTGATAACGTCCTTGTAATCTTCCATCTCAAATTTCTTCAACGTATCTCTAATGTACTTAGCTTGTGAAATGAATATACCCCTTTTTGATTTAATGATTTGTAACCCAAGTAAGAATGATAGTTATCCCAACATGGACATCTCAAACTCCTTCATCACATCTGCAAAGGCCTTAGTCATACTCTCACTATTTTCACCAAATATGATATCATCCACATATAAAACCACTATCAATTGATGATCATTGTATGTCTTTATGTATAGATTACATTCTGTAACTCTTATCTTGATTCCTTGGTCCAATAGGTACTTGTCCAATCTGACATACCAAGCTCTATGAGCTTACTTTAGACCATAAAGAGCCTTTTTCAATCTACATACATAGTCCTTGTTACCTGATAATGAGAAACCCTTAGGGTACTCTATGTACACCTCCTCTTCTAAGTTCCCATTTAAAAACATCGATTTGGCATTCATCTAATAAACCTTAAACCCTTTGAATTCTGCATATGTTAGAAACAATTTGATGGTCTTCATTCTTTCTACTAGAGCAAAGGTATCCTCAAAGTATACCCATTTTACTTGTGCATACCCATTATATACTAATCTATCCTTGTTCCTAGTGACTTCTCCATCTTCATTCAATCTGTTCCTAAACACCCATTTTGTGCCAATGACATTTTTATCTTTAGGCCTAAGAATTAGTTCCCAAGTCTCATTATTTTTATTTAGTCTAACTCCTCATTCATATCACCTATCGAAAAATTGTCTTTAGTTGATTCTACAATGTTCTTAGGTTTAACCTTAGATAATAGAGAAACATTCTCTTGATTTAGGTTACTTACTAGCTTTCTCCTTGTTTGCATACCTACATCCTTGTTGGCAATGATTTGTGATTCAGGATGGTCTCTCTAAATCTATCTTGAAGGACATTTTGAACCTTATCTTTCCTCAACTTCTTATTCTTCCTCATCTATATCTATTTCTTATTCTTCATTCTTGAAGTCTAAATTCTCTGATGCATATTTTGACTAAGAGTGTGAATTCTTAGAACTAGTCTCATCAATCTTCACATTGGTGTTTTCCACTATCTTCTACAACCTTTTATTATAGAATCTATAATCTAAGCTTACTAATGAGTAACATAATAATATTCCTTCATCAAAAATTGAATAAAAATTACCTAAGTCTTCCTCATCTCTTTTGATGAAGCATTTGCTTCCAAACACTCTAAAGTGTTCCACATTAGCAAGTCTACCTTTCCATAGTTCATAAGGGTTTTATTTCCATTAATCCTTATTTGTCCTCTTTTCAAATTGTAGACTAGAGTGATCACTACCTCTCTTTAGAACCCATCAGATATTATTGATTCATTTAACACAGTCCTTACCATTTCTTGAACTATTCTATTCTTTATTTCCACTACCCCATTTTGCTGAGGTGTCCTAGCTACTGATAACTATCTCCTTGTCTCATAGACATCACACAAGTGATAAAAATCATTAGACCAAAAAAATCCTTCTCTATTATATCTTAGACATTTTATCTTTACATTTTTTTCATTCTCAACTACAGCCTTGAATGCCTTGAACTTATAAGAGCTTCTGACTTTTCTTTCAAGAATGCTACTCAAGTCATTCTTGTGTAGTCACCTATGAGTAACATGAAATAACTATCTCTTTGAATGATTTGGATTATTTTAGGTCTATAGAGATTAGTGTGTATTTAATCTAAAGGTCTTGTAGTATAATACTCCTTATAATTGAACCTCCTTCTAGTTTGCTTATTATTTTGACATGTCTTCCAAAGTGTATTTGTAGGTTTGGTGATTTTCAAAATATTCTTCACAAACTTATTAGAGCTGATCTTGAATAGATTATCAAATTTTAGGTGGCCCAACCTTCTATTCCATAGCCAAATTCATCCATATTTCTCATAGGTCATCTCTCCTTCTTGATCTCATTTAGTATATATAAATTTTTCTTAGTCCTCTTAGCATTGGTAATTAGCCTTCCTGATTTGGCTCTCTTTATATCACACCCTATGGTGAAAGGTCAATGTGTGTCCTTTGTTACACATTTGACTTATACTAATAAATTTAGGTTTCAATCCTTCCACATATAGCACATTCTCTATATTGGTCTTCCCATTATCCAAACTCAAGACAGCCTTGCCAAAAATATTTTAATTATGTTATCTCCAAATATCATTGTCCCTGTAGCATTCTTATTCAATGAAATGAACTTAATCTTGTCCTTTGTCATGTGGATTAAGAAACCAATATCTATATACCACTTCATCCCTTCATCTTGGATGTGAAAGGCAGTCTGAGTTAGCATAGATTCTTCTCCTTTAATCTTCTACTCCTCCTTCACCTTGTCCACAGGTTCTGACTTCTTGATCCACTTCTTAGTGGTATGACTATGTACCTTTTTATCATGACTAATCTTCCTCATATGCCCCATATTTTAATCCCTTGAAATATGTCATCTCTACTCATAATTTTAGCATAGAATTATGATTTTACTATTGAAATGAGCATTCATCATATTCCTCCATGAGGAATTATGATTCTAGCATGATGTCTACAATCCATAGCTCTATGTCCATATTGATTGTATGAGAAACAATAACCATTGAAAGAATTCACATATTTTGTCTATCTGATAGAAATTGTATTTTGATGATTATTGAATGATGCAACTCTAGGTTTGTTGTCACTTGAAGGAGTTATATTCTTCTTGACTTGTTGATGGTTAATTTGGATCTCTGATTTGAGAGTTTTGATAGAATTGGTTTAGATCTCCATAGATTAAATATACAAAAATGAGATGAACACATAAATATTTTAAACACAAAACTATTATATTATTCTCTCTTAATATCTGAATAGCACATAGGTTATTAAATAACCAAGACTGACTAACCAACTTCCTATAAATGGGAAGACAAACTAACAGTAACCATGTTAATAGAGATATGGATATAAGTAAAATATTTTATTTCTATAAATAATATATTTTACTAACCAACTAACTATATGTGATATATTGTTAATATATAAATGTAACTAACTACTAACTTACCACACGATAATTACTATTTAGTAAATAGTAATTTCCCTTGCATTAAAAACACACATGTGAGATCTAACATTAGGTTATCCCTAACATTCCCCCCTTAGTGTTAACATGGGGAAGACATCATCCTATATTGCAAATCTCACAAAAAATCACATAATGGTTTTTGACTCATCTAACCACCAACCTACAAACATCAAATGGTTTTACAATGAGTTAACCAATAACCTAAAAACATTGGATAGTTTTACACTTGGTTTACCACCAACCTACAAACAAAATATGATTTTTTATGTGGTTAACCAACAACCAAAAACATTGAGAAGGTTTTAAAGGTTAACCCATAACCTACACAATGCAACAACATTTTATTAGTCTTCATCATTATTTTTACCTCAAGGAGATAAATAAAAATAAATGCTTACTTATTTCAATAATTGAACAGGTATGTACATTTGTTCTTATTTGCACACACAATGGAAAAATATGAAAAGCATACCACACATAATATATGTCACCAAATCATTTTGGGCCCCGTCATTGGTGGCTGATGAAAGGCTCTAGAACCTTTAGCCTCCATTTCCTCCTTCCTCCAGTTGATGAAGCTACTTCACTCATCAAATGAATATTTGAAGCTCATGTCATTTTCTATGATGAAATTCTCCCGTATACATAACTGATGCTTTTGACTCAGGGTATTGGGTTTGCTCAATAATGCATCCTTTACATAAAATGGGATTAAATTCGATAATTTTTACATAAAAATAACTCTTACAAAAAATGATGCATTTTTTGACATTTTGATAATATTAATAAAATGAATAGACTTAGATTGACACTTTTGAATTTTTGACATAGATGACCTAGTTTTGACTCTTTTGATAGAAAAATAACACTTAATTATTGACATCAATATTTTTGAAAATTTTGACAAATATTTGACTATGGACCCTCAAAATTAAAGACCCCCTAAAGAAAATAAATACATTGAACTATTTAAAAGGTAATAATGTAAATACATTTTTAAATGAACAGACTTAAAAAAGACTTAACTTTGACAATTTTGAATTTTTGATATAAATGATATAAAAAAAATTGAAACATAAAAGACAAAATACATTTGACTAAACTCAAAATAGATGTTAATACTTAACTCACAAGAAAATGTAATTACACCTTCAGGTAGACTTGATGGGACTTTTGAATAAAAGTTATGGATGAGATTATTCTTACCAATATTATGGTTTCAAAAATTTCAATGTGATGGGCAGATAAAATAGCTATATTTTCATATGACATGACAAAGACATTACCAAAAATTTGTAAATAAACATGGATGACACCACTAGAAAACCCTTAGATCACAAAAATATATGGATTCCATGGTAGATCCAAGCAGATCTCAGAGAGTAATGAAGATAATATCTGCACTTTCCTTAATATCTCTAAATGAAAAATATGAAAAATTAAATGTATTACCAGTTGTATGCATGAATCTCCTATGACTTGGAGCTTTCCATTGTATGATCTCATGAATCAACATCACCAAGAGTTTAAGGTTTGAATCTTATCATCAGACTATTTGGAAGGAACTCGACTAGATTATTTGGCATGCATAGATTTGGTCAATGGATCTGCTGGATCAAACAAGCATAAGACTTGCACTGAAATGTGAGGAGACTACAGTGTGAAGAAATTTTCATTTGAAATCATGGATAACCAACATTCAATCTTATTATTTTTGAAGACTCCATAGAGACCATATGCTATGATAAATGTACTATTGAAGATAATACAAAGACTTTAAATCTCAATGTAGAGCATGAAATTTGTGTACAGCATATATTGACCATGCAGAAATAAGATCTATTAATTCCATGAATGAATATCAAAAATACACATTCCATATGCTCAAATTTGATGATGTGGTTGAGCTGCATAGAGATGAACTAGAAGTTGCATGTAATGGTGTACTAATTTTCACGACTAGGAATCATAGATCTTGAAAAAGCTTGTGGATGATAGGGAAATCACAATTGATTTCAATATGAAGATAATGTACTAGAAAAATGTCTTTGTGTGGTTCTTAAAAATATCATTTTCATCTTATATCATGCTTCTCATAAACAAATCCTCATGCTTTCACTATGAATGCAAAGAGCCTTTGTTCATATGACTCTTTTGTGTTATATAGTAGACATGTCCAAACAAGATGTAAAAAATGGTAGATAATAGAGAATGGCATATTTCATGTCTATGCTCAAGTTGAATGAAATGACAATCTAGAAGAATCTTCAATAACTACTATATGTAGCAAATTTATAGAATGGAAGATATATGTAGTAAATTTATATGCAAAAATATTATTCAAAGGTAGTGGACTATATAGCTATGGAAATAGATTTGTAGATGTGTCGATAAATGACATTAGACAATGCAATGAAAAATAACATGATTTCCCCTATTAAACAAATTATTGATCCATCACAAGATAAGACTGATGACTAATCCGATACCATATGATAGAACTGGTTTAGATCTCCATAGATTAAATATAGAAAAAGGAGCCAAACACATATATATTTTAAACACAAAACTATTATACTATTTCTCAAAAAAAGAACCTATGTTGCTTTGGCATAGTTCCAAGTCAAAATTACATATACCTTTTTCAAAAATGGAATATTCCCTTTGCACAAAAGGCATATACCTTTTGATCCACAAAGGGTGTAATCTCTTTGTGGGTTATCAATGGTGTACGTGCTTTATAAAACTAAATTTATACCCAAAATCACTTTTTTACACCCAAAGATTATATTTTATTGGAACTAAGCACTCACCTTTTGGAAGGCAAATTGAAAAGAGTGTGCATGTTATAGCATTCCTTGTATCCTAATAAATCTATTATGCATTTTGATCATGGTCTTAGGCTAGTTTTTTATTATTAAACTTTTATTTCAGGGTATGCATTTATATATATTTTAAATGTTTAGAGTAATTAAATTAAACCTGCATTCTCTCACATTACATGAAGAAAATGTTTATTTTTATAAATATATATACAAGATTTAATGGACCCATTCCTTGAGAAAATGTTGATCAAAACCCCTAGTATTTTGACTTCGTAGAAGAAGAAGATAAATTATATGAATAATATAATTCAAAGAAACAACAATTATAAATTATTATCAATAGTTTGAGTGACTCTTCAAGTCATAGTGCATGTAAATCACTTGCCACTACATTGGAGGTCATTTTCAACAAAGTGGGAAATGTCACTTCCCAACTAGATGCAATGTTGCATCAAAGAGAGGTGTTGAAAGAATATTATTCTAATAAATTGTCATATAAGGACACTAAAAAAATAGAACAAAAGAATAAGTGTGTGTTTTATTTCTTAATCCTGGATCCAACAAACAACCACCAACATGTTGTGAATGCATTAGAATTAATTGGTGTGTTCATGTGGAGATTAAAAACAAAACTTGGGATAGGTGGTGGATGGTGTTTGATGGGCCTCCATGCAATAATAATGAGGTTCCATGATATTTTTTGAGAAATAATTATTGTGATTTTTTTTACAATAAATGTTGAATCATTTTGACATGAAGGCCTCTCAAGGTAGGGGAGGTGGGTCCTTATTTGATAGGCATGGTGACATGTGGGGAAAAAAACACCAAAACTAAGTTTTGATAAATATAAGGACATTAGCATAGTTATATCCCCAAAAATACTATATTGTAGTACATAGATGGACATCACTGAGGTAGTTACTATTCTCACATAGTTATGATTGACCATGGGATGCATTCCTTGAGGATTTTTATGTAGGTTATAGGGGTTTGCACATCTAGTAGTGTCCCTCTTATTATTTTTTCTATAGTCCCTCCTACTAGTGGTAGCATAACTAGCAATCATCCTACAGTTCTTTTACATCATTATACATCATGTGGGAGGAAGTATACTAGACCTCTTATCTAGGTTATACATACATAGGTTAAATATAAAAACATAGTAGG
This sequence comes from Torreya grandis, assembly GCA_037957365.1. Taxonomy (NCBI): domain Eukaryota; kingdom Viridiplantae; phylum Streptophyta; class Pinopsida; order Cupressales; family Taxaceae; genus Torreya; species Torreya grandis. Next base: position 58,476 of record JARHVA010011014.1, read on the forward strand.
CACAACTATGGAGATTAGATGTACATTTATACATCACACTAGTATGCAATAATATATTCCATCCACAGTTCCTTCAATATCTTTGCACACTACTATAGAATAATATGTTCCATTTACAATTTATTCAGCACCTCAGTACACTATCATGCCAAAGTATATGCCAATTGTAGTTGTTTCACCACCTCCCATTAGCACACAACCAGTTATGTAAGGATTATATACTTAACCATAAGTATTTGACACTATTTAATTAATTATATATTGTTTATGTATGTAAAGGAATATTAGGTTTATATTTTAGTATATATTTACTTAATATATCAATATTTGACATCTTTAATTTGTTACTTGTATAGATGATCACCAATATCTTATTACCCTAGCTACCTTAGATTTTATTATTGAGACTATAATTAGCACTGTAGTACCTTATACTCAAGTTGGGAAATAAAATTATATCAAGCTAATATATTTTTTAAATATTTTATATACACCATATTTTTAGTATAGAATTAATAATTTTTATCTCTTTCTATCCCTATCTTGCTCTCTCTTTATGTACAAAATGAATAATTTAAATTTAAATAACTTAAAATAATTTAGTTTTATTTGATTAGTAATTTACCTCTTTCATTTGTTGGTTTTATAGATGATGAGAGATATTATGGGTACCTCACATGGATGAAAACAACATTTTATTAATGTTGTAGTTTCATTCAAAGATCCAGTATCTCCTTAGCAACACTCGATTCAAAGATAAAAACTAGTGAGCACACACAGTAAAATTATTTTTGAACTTCAAATAATGATACTCTAATTTGTGTTTATATTTGTATACATGTCTATATCTAATGTTATATGTATAATCCATAGGATTATCCATCGTATATATATTCATGGTCATGCATCCCAAGATATTTGTTTAGGTGGCATGTAGTGACTCCTTAATCACCTTGTTATAAAATTTTGTTCTTGGCAACTCTATCATTTTCCATATATCATTTTAAAGCATTAAATTTTATTTTTTATATGTTATACAAGTTCCATAGTGTTTATATTTTATGATAGAGAGAATTGGTCATTCACATGTTGAGATGAGAATTTATCCTCATAATGAGTCTTGCAACACCCCTAGTTATACATCTATGATGATGAGGCATAATGCATTTGTAGGTAATGAGCAACATGAGAACTAGTTGTTGTGATAGGAGTACTTGTAGGCATAATCTATTTTGTATGTAGATATGGCCTACATTGTATTCCTTTATGACACATTTTGTACATATGTATATTATGGTCTATATTGTATTTCAATATGGTCTATTTTTGATGTCATTATGACATAATTTGGATACACATAGATATTATTTGACATATCTATGTGAATCATATATTGTTATGTTTTGTGTATACATATTTACTTATTCAATATCATTATTTGTTGTTTTGTTATTTTTACATACATGTTATCCTTCTCAAAAGTATTTATAAATAAATAAGTTTTGAGGCATGATTGTGTTAATCAACAAATAGTTTAAATATCTAGCTTTCATTAAATTGGTGTACTGATGTTATAATGAACACAATGAAGTTATTTTTTATGCACATTTTTATATTATTATTATTGATATATGTGATGGTTTATTAGCAATATATTATATTTCATTAAATAAATAAAGAAAGAAATTACATGAATGCCCACAATTGACCAAAACTCAATGGGACTGAAGGAAATAACCATTAGCAATATAAATTTATAGGAATAGATAACCAAAGAAATAAACTAAAAAGACATTTTGATTTTTTATATCATTGGAATAACTTTAAATTATGTAATTTACTATACATATAATCAATATATCATGTAATAATCATAGCAAGTTCAACAAATAGAATACTCACCATGATGACATATCACTTTAAACATTAAACTTAAGCATTCACTCGAGGTAAAAGAGATATCACCTTGTACTTTATTATAAGAAATATAAATGAATATCATTCTTAAGTATTAACTCTACAAACTATGGTATTTAATAAGCTACAAACCCTAACATACATAATTCACAAGAAGGCATATCAAATCACAACATAAGCCTAGGTTCATCACAATATTTGAGATCTCATGTATTCATAACATGTCCACATAGATATTAAAATTAACATTAAAAAACATTCATTAATAATAATAATAATAATAATAATAACAACAATAACAATAACAATAACAATAACAATAACAATAACAATAACAATAACAATAACAATAACAATAACAATAACAATAACAATAACAATAACAATAACAATAACAATAACAATAATAATAATAATAATCAACTATCATTTTCCTTTCTTGAGCGCTGTATCTCTGAAATGCCTATTAACAACATATATAACCATCTATCTCTGACTCTCAATTATGAAAATATCCCTTTGGAAGGGAGAGGAAAAGTTGGAGGTTGTGTTTATATAAATGTATATCCACTTCCCTTTCCTTATAGCATGTTTCTATTCGGATACCTTTTAAAATATTCAATAAGATTTCCTTGTTATATCAATGTGCACTTCTAATAGGATCTCTACTAATAATTAATTATATCTTTTAAATATCCACTTTCCAATATTCCATAAAGATTTTATTAGTCAGTGAATTTTGAATGATTCAATATGAGTGACCTTGTCATGAGCACAAACTAAATTAGTGTAAGTACCTTATGCTATGTGTTTGTTATTTCTACGTAGTACCATACTTAGTAAAAAACTAGGATTGTATCTTAGTGTGTATAACCTTGGGGTTATCACTCCACCATAATACATTTTTATTTATTATAAAATAGGATTAGGCTAGATAAATATTTAATTATTTCATTTTCACATGTAATAAAAATTTATATGACATTGTTTAAGCTCTTTCAAAAAAATAACCCATCACATAAAATGTTATCATTATTATTGTCTTCATTTCCAAAGTATTCTCAATGAAAACCTAACGTATCCCACATTAAGTTAGATTATACTCATATTTCTTGAAAATTTGAAATAAAAATAATAATCTAAATATCTAATAGCACATGTGCCAATGAATATTGGAGGCAAATTTCATTCAATGTCTCTATTTGTGCCTAAAGTGGAGGAATCATATTATTGATTCACTCTATCAGTGTTTATATTTTGACTCACTCTCTTTCCTTATTTATCTTATAATTGTATAAGTGAGACCGCTAAGCACCCCCTATAAGATATAGTTCCACTTGGGATGAGAGAGACATGGTGGCATGTTTTCTATCATAGCTAAATGTCTCTTAAGGGACCAAAAGGTTGTCAATAAGAGGAATAAATTTTTACTCATTATATAAATTGATGAACCATCTATTTAGAAACATCTAGATGGATGTGTAAAATATTAAATAGCCACCTCAACTCTATTTTAGTCCCTACGGTTTAAATTTATTGATAGTTGGATGCATCACTAAAGAGAAGTTTTTGTCCCTGAGTGTATAAACAAATCAAAAGTGTTGAAGGAAAGCTATGAGTGTTAGAGATGGGTATTTAGCTCTTAAATTTACATGGGTGAGAATCCTCTACACACCCCTTGGATTATTCTATCCCATTTAGGATGAGAGAGACATGATGACATGTTTTCTCTTGTATTTAAATGTATCATAAGGGACCAAAAGTTAGTCAATAGGAGGTATATATTTTAACTCATTATCCAAATCAATGAACCATCTATTTAAAAATGTATGAATGGTCTTATAAAAAATAGAATATACCCCCTCATATTGTAATAAAAATCACTAAGAGTTGGTGGGATGAATCAATGTCATTAAAACATTCATTCAATTCCACTTAAGCATACATAAACCATTCATACAAACATGAACATTTAGCAAAGCATATGCAACCATACAATATCATGGAACAAGATAACATATTACATATGTGTAAAACCATCAAGGGGAAGAAAATCCATTGATATATGAAAATGGGCTATAGTCCTATAAGATAAAAACCAATCTTTAGTGAAGCACCAAATCCACATGAAGCACCAACCCCAACTAGTCAAGCACCAACCTGCAAGAAGGCACCAACCCCCTAGATGACTCAATACCAACGTAGCCAATTTAAAATTTTTATCACCTTCATAAAACCCTTTTTCTCGCATAATATATTATGATCACATTATTTATCTCTTCTCACTCTTCGATCTCTCTCAAACTGCCTTCTAGGCTTCTTCACTCAACTAGGTCTCTTTAAGATAGATTATGTCATATGACCTTGATATTAATATATATTACCCCTATATTATCTTCATGATAGTTTTTATACACCACTATTATGATCTAAAATACCTCCTTCATATATTCATTGTGATTTTTTCCTTCACTTGCACTCTCAAATTCTCTAACTAGCAAATTAGGCCTATTAGGCCTTGTTCTTATACAATCCTCTAGCTCACATACCTATTTTTTAGACACAAAAAATTTCACACTTGTATTACCATTAGAATATGTATTATAACACATTTAATACATGAATAAATCATTATAATAGGCTGGTGATAACTTAAAATACCAAAACCTCTTTTAGGCCTGTATTAGTACAAATTACCTTTTGACCTCCTTAGAACACTTTAAAACTCCATGCATAGTATTAAAAATTCATATACCACTCAAATAGACTCCAAATAATCTCATATTATTTCCATGAAACTTTTTATCTCCAACCACCACTTGAAGCACACCATTAGTATTGTTTACATTAGGCCTTCACACACACAAAAAGGTCTGTCTTGAAAAATTGAAGATAAAACATTATTTAACCACACAAACATAATAATAAATCACATAAATCTAACCTAAAATAAATTAAAAAATTTACCAAGTGAATTATACTTCATCACACAGGGTTAAAAAGACTCAAAAACACTCCTTCAACTTGCTCGATTAGAACTGCAAGTTTTCCTCAAAGACTAGTCATGATGACTCAGACCTCCAACACCTGTATATACATTTTAAATGAATTATTATGCATGTATATTAACCTATGATATCTCTATACCATATTTAAATATAAACATCATATGGTCTAGTGTTAACTATTGGTCTTATAAACCAATTTATTGACCTCATTACACATAGACCTCACTAAGTCAGACAAGCCATTTTGGCTTTATCATTTTCACCACTATGCATAACTTAAAAGATTTATACAAAGAATTAATAGGACATACCAATTAAAAAAAAATCCATTCACCTGGTTTCATCACTCTATCATGATAGCACATTCATATTAATCTCGTCATTACGACCTGGGTTTTTCATTATTTACACCATTTGGCCTATTAGCGACTAGCTAACTTGGATGATAATTTTAGCACACTTGAGTGATATAACATATCAAAAAAAATTAATGGAAATGAAACATGATTCTATACCTTCTTATATCCATTTTCTTATTATTTCCAATATAACTTTTGATAGCTATAGCAACTTCTTCAAGAATAAGCCTGTAATGCAACATTTTCTCGCTCCTCTCTCTAACCAATACCACCTGGGGGTACCTGGGAGAGTATAATAAAAGATAAAATAGCTTACTTGAGCATACCAATCCATTTTTGGTACTTTTTATCAACATATTCAACATTGGGTATTTATTATGGTTTTAAGAGGGTTTAAACATGTTTTTATTCTTAACAATTATTCATAAAACATAACCCCTCAATCCAAAAAATAATTCCTAAAATTTTGAGTTAGGACCCTTAACCATCTACCATGAATATATTAGGTTCCCATGAAAAACAATTATGAGCTAATGAGCACAATAAAATCCTTCTTAGGTTGAGAACCCTTCATTCTGAGCACTTGAGAGACCTTCAAACAACTTTTCATGTCTGGTCCTTCATATTATGACCTAAAAATTCATGTAATACTTGAAAAAAAATACCTCACCTCTAAAAATTCTTACATAATCTCAAACACTCTAAAATATGACCATGACCCCTCATTAATCCACATTCTCTCTCTTTTCTCTCTTAGACCTTGCCTTGTAAACCACATTAGGCCTTAAAATTAAAATTCATGCCTCTTTACAAGCACTCTACACCACACTCACATACTCAATCAACCTCCTACAGCTTCTCATGCCTCTATGCATCCATATTACCAATTCACCCTACTCATACCTTCTCACAATGACTTTACATGTCATGATTAGTGCCATGACTAAGATTCGTAAGGACTTGAAACTTGATAACTAACCTTAAACCACTTATGAAAGTATCTACACTTTACTTACTTTATCACACAATTTCAAACAACCTATCATAATATTATGCTCACTTAATTCACCAAACTTCACTAGTCAGACCTTCTCACAGGTTCTAGATTAGGCTTCCCAAGACACCTTGTACTCAAGAACTAGTACTCAAACATGCTTACCTCAATGTTATCAACCAAGAACACTCTTCAAATATCACTCTTACACCACTACAATAATCTCTTTATGATCAACATTTTATCATGACCTCATGCAGACCTAGATCCTCATAACCATGCTTTATTGCTCACTTGACCATCATACCTCTTTGCAACAATTAGGACTCACAAGATGAAACAATAATGTCAATGACATGCAAGATGCACCTTTGACATAAATGATGATCCTCAACAATCTCCCCTTTTTTCATTGATGGAAACCACTCTCATAACACTTCTCCCTCATTCTAAACTTTCTCCCCCTTTGACATAAATGACAAAGTGATGTTTCTAACTCCTTAGATCACACTCTTTATGATGAAAAACACTCAATATACAGAACTATGAGTTTATGAGTCATAATATAAACATTCTCCCCCTATCTCCATGCATACATTCTCATCACTACTCTCTTACACTTGGAACTAATGAACCACCTGATTATCTCCCCCTAAGCACTTGACTTCCTTAGTGACTGCTAAGGGTAGGAACTACACCTAATTCTTGTAAAAGGTATTAAAATGTTACTTTTGGAAGTGGTTTAGACAAAATGTTTGAAATCTGATCCTATGTAGAAACATATTCAATTTTGAGACTTTGTTCACTTATTTTCTCTCTTAGGAAATGATACTTGATATGAATGTGCTTAGCCCTTGAGTTCATGACAAGGTTATTTGAGACACTTATAGCACTTGTGTTATCAAAATAAATATGGATATGACCTAAATGCAACATGAATTTGTTGTAATATACTTAACTTCATAAGTAGATAATGTTACTAATGGTTGCTTTTTGCTTATCCATGAAACTAAGCACCCACCTAAGAAGAAATCTCCTCCAATCTTCCTATCATCTAGACTTCCTTCCCAGACTACATCTAAATAGGCTATCAAATTGAACTCCTTACTCCTTAGATACCATAATCCAAACTCCATAGTCCCTGTGAGATACCTAAGTATCCTTTTGACTGCTCTTAAATGATTTTCCTTTGGATCTGCTTAAAACCTTCCCATAAGACCTACTACTTACATGATATCAGGAATAGAAGTAGTGGTTTATATAAAAATTCTAATCACTAACCTATATTACATCTGATTGATCTTTGGAGACTCATCTTCTTTGTAATGTCCCTTACTTAGGGGCTCTTTTTTGTCTCTACACAACTCTGATATATAGCAATAAACGCTCTGAACAACTGTAATATCCCCTTCAAACAGGGAATATATAAACTCATAAAGCTCTGATCACAGATACAAACTGCAGAATAGTTTCAAGTATGCATAAACAAATCACAGATCTTATCATTCATTCAGATGATTACAAAAGATGTCCTTCTAAACTATTACAATTACAATCCTCTCTTATGCATATAAAATATGAAATACAGTATTGAAAACCCTGGCTTTGCAAATCTGGGAGTGAAATATGAATCTGGAAGGGTCTCGGCCTTTCTGTGTCGACACACAGACGCCGTCATCGGTCGATATATCACCGACGTTGATCTCTGTCGGTCGGCTTTCTGCTAACGTCGGTCTTCAGTCGATCGATGTCGGTCACTGGAATCTCTCTCTCTGCCGAGGTCGGTGCCTGAACGGATCTGAACGGACCTGTACGGACTTAGTACGGCAGCCAACCTATCTATTCTTAACCCCTGATTGCTGAACAACCTGATCTGAAGATATACTATTCTAATACAAAATATTTCTATCTGTATAATTTATTGGATCAAACTAAATAAAGATAAATACCTGAAATATCTATAATAACTTCTGTGTGAAGTTATCTCTCAACCCTGAAATTCTGTGATAACTTCTGGATGAAGCTATCTCTCAAATACCTGTAATACTATGATAGCTTTTGCGTGAAGCTATCTCTCAATTTGGCAATAAATCAGCTGATATCTCATAGCCTCTAAATCACACACAATGAAGAGGGAACGTTCTCCACTGCAATGGAATCCTGGAACCCTTGGCTCAGTCTTCACAGAAGAATTTCTTCAATTTTCAATAATCAATAATCCATGGCTAATTCAATAATGGCCTCCATGAGAAACCCTTATACCCTCAAAAAGATATGCTTGCCCTAATTAGGGTTTCTTAAATTAGAATTAGGGTTTCTAATTAAAATTAGGCTAAATAATTAATATTTGATTAAATCAATCAAATATTAATAGCTCCCTCAATACATGTCGGATCCTCGAACCGATTGAAGCTAGTGAATCAGGGAGCGATTTTGCACATGACCATACCAAAATAAAGGCACTCCGCTGCATACCAAATATCCCTAAAAAGTAGGAGCTCATGCCAAATGTGTCCAAAATAACCTGAATGAAAATCAAATGTAGAAATTCTGCGAATCAAGGTCAATCCAAGCTCTATTATGACCCTCTATCCATCCTATTAGCCTACAAAGGTCGTATAATAGGCCAATCATCAAATCTGTCAATGTCCATGAAAAAGGGGACATGACAATCCGCCCCTCTGGAAATTGCTTGTCCCCAAGCAATCTCGGAACAATGAACTACTCGATCCATGTGGATCCCAAGGAAAAAGTTGTGTAACATCCATCATGTCACCAATCAACCCATGTGAATAAATCATCAACATCAACAGCATCAATAGTATCAAAATCAGCAACTGAAAAATTGCACTCGACACCCAAACAACTATCTGAAGATCAACTGTAGGTGCCGGTAGAAGAAACCACTCTGAGGGACTCAAGCCAACTAAAATATCAACCCTGTCAAAATTGAAGTCCCTATCTAACTGATACTCACACCCAACTGGACCGTGTATATGACAATCATTAGTCCCTGAGTCACTGACGCCAAAACTAATCTCTAAATGCAAATAAAAATAAGGAGCATACCTCACCGTATGATGCTGGTAAAAACCCCCAAACTCTGATACTGGCTCACTATTGCCAAACTGGGACTCAATGGATGGCTCCAATCTCGGCTCAACAAACATCACCTCAACATCCCTGTAAGGTAACATAGTAGAAAGGGTTCGTAAAATCTCCTCACCCAATCTGCTAATAGCACTAGAACCTCGGACAAGAACACCTTCTGTCATCTTATGTGAGTCCAGACGAACACCTGCACTATCTAGCAAATACTCCATGAATGGTTCAGTGCAGTAAAAATTATATGTGGAAGCATCAACATACTCCCCCACACACCCCAACTGATCTCTCTGTAAAGGCGGCACAACTAACTGTACCACACTGTCATCTGTGTGAGAATAATCAATCTGGAGACTCGACTCCACTGGTATCTCAAACTCATCAGAATTAGATACTCCCAAATCTTGAACATGTGTATCAGCATCAACAACATGCTCCTCAGCAACAACTACAGGAATGTACTCATCACCAACCACCTCAATATACAAATGATCATCCATACTCTGTAAATCAACTCCAAAGCTCATATCAACAGATGGAGTATCAACAACTGTAGCATCACTATCTAACTCTTCCATAAGGAAAGAAACGACCTGTGAAACTAAGTCCTCAAAGCTATCCACTGCATTCTCCTCGGTGTCATCTACAATAATAGGATCCTGGGACTCTTCTACAATCTCTGTCATAACTGAGAGATCATCAACCCTCAGTGAACTAACATCTGAACACACCTCTACACTCTGAGTGCAAGCATCAGACTCGTCCTCATCTTCACTATCCTCTATCTCATAATAATCATAATAATCATGGGACATGCTGCGCTCTTGTCTAAGTGATCTATAGTGGTCTCTTCTCAGCTTAACAAAGTGATCAAAAGACAACCTCCCCTAAGCTCATGGAGTTAATAACTTCCACTCATCCTTTGCTGTCATATACCATGTGGATTTGTCTTTGGATGTAGGGTATGAAAGAATTTCATTCATCCTCCTCTGGGTTTCATCCAACTGCTTCAAACTGTGTTCCAGCTTCTTCATATCATTGTCCCACTGTTTATGAGTATATGAAGGCATCATGATACTTTGTTGATTCAATCTACCCAAACTACCCAACAGGATGGCAAGACATTAGCTCTGATACCACTGTAATGTCCCTTACTTAGGGGCTCCTTTTTGTCTCTACACAACTCTGATATATAGCAATAAACGCTCTGAACAACTGTAATATCCCCTTCAAATAGGGAATATATAAACTCATAAAGCTCTGATCACAGATACAAACTACAGAATAGATTCAAGTATGCATAAACAAATCACAGATCTTATCATTCATTCAGATGATTACAAAAGATGTCCTTCTAAACTATTACAATTACAATCCTCTCTTATGCATATAAAATATGAAATACAGTATTGAAAACCCTGGCTTTGCAAATCTGGGAGTGAAATCTAAATCTGGAAGGGTCTCGGCCTTTGTGTGTCAACACACAGACGCCATCGTCAGTCGATATATCATCGACGTCGGTCTCTGTCGATCGGCTTTCTACCGACGTCGGTCTTCAGTCGACCGATGTCGATCACTGGAAGCTCTCTCTCTGCCGAGGTCGGTGCCTGAACGGATCTGAATGGACCTGTACGGACTTAGTACGGCCGCCAACCTGTCTGTTCTTAACCCTTGATTGCTGAACAACTTGATCTGAAGATATACAATTCTAATACAGAATATTTCTATCTGTATAATTTATTAGATCAAACTAAATAAAGATAAATACTTGAAATATCTGTAATAACTTCTGTGTGAAGTTATCTCTCAACCCTAAAATTCTGTGATAACTTCTGGATGAAGCTATCTCTCAAATACCTATAATACTATGATAGCTTCTGGGTGAAGCTATCTCTCAATTTGGCATTAAATCAGCTGATATTTCACAGCCTCTAAATCACACACAATGAAGAGGGAATGTTCTCCACTACAATGGAATCCTGGAACCCTTGGCTCAGTCTTCACAGAAGAATTTCTTCAATTTTCAATAATCAATAATCCATGGCTAATTCAATAATGGCCTCCATGAGAAACCCTTATACCCTCAAAAAGATATGCTTGCCCTAATTAGGGTTTCTTAAATTAGAATAAGGGTTTCTAATTAAAATTAGGCTAAATAATTAATATTTGATTAAATCAATCAAATATTAATATCTCCCTCAATACATGTCAGATCCTCGAACCGATCGAAGCTAGTGAATCAGGGAGTGATTCCGCACATGACCATACCAAAATAAAGGCGCTCCGCTGCATATCAAATATCCCTAAAAAGTAGGAGCTCATGCCAAATGTGTCCAAAATAACTTGAATGAAAATCAAATGTAGAAATTCTGTGAATCAAGGTCAATCCAAGCTCCATTATGACCCTCTATCCATCCTATTAGCCTACGAAGGTCGTATAATAGGCCAATCATCAAATCTGTCAATGTCCATGAAAAAGGGACATGACATTCTTTGCTCAACTTACACCCTGTGATCATAAGTGTACTAATTTCCTTACAATCTTCCATCTCAAACTTATGCAACATCTCTCTTATGTACTTGGCTTGTGAAATGAATATACCTTTTTTATATTAAGTGATTGTAACCTAATAAAGAATGATATTTCTCCCAACATGGACATCTCAAAATCTTTTCACGTCACTTTTATAAAGACCTTGGTCATGTTCTCATGGTTTCTACCAAAGATGATGTCATCTACATAGACAACTAATATCAACTAATGATAATCTTTTATCTTTATGTATAGATTACTAGCTGAAACTCCTCTTTTGAATCCTTGATCTAATAGATACCTATCCAACCTAGCATACCAATCTCTAGGAGCTTACTTTAGACCATAAAGAGCCTTTTTCAATTTACAAACATAGTCCTTGTCACCTAATAGTGAGAAGCCCTCAAGTTTATCTATATACACCTCTTCTTATAAATTCCCATTCAAAAAGGCAAATTTGACACCCATCTATTATACCTTAAACCCTTTAAATCCTGTAAATTCTAGAAATAATTTGATGGCCTCCAATCTTGATACTAGTGTAAAGGTCTCCTCAAAGTCTACCCCTTCAAATTGTGTATATCCTTTTCATACCGATTTATCCTTTCTCTTATTGACTTCTCCATATTCATCCAACTTGTTTCTAAACACCCACTTTGTGCCAATGACATTATTGTCTTTATTTAGGCCTAAGAACTAGTTCCCAAGTCTCATTATTCTCTATTTGGTCTAACTCCTCATTCATATAACCTATCAAAAAATTGTATTTGATTGATTCTATAAGATTTTTAGGTTTAGTCTTGGATAATAGAGAAACATTATCTTGATTTATATTACTTATCAGTCTTCTCTTTGTTTGCATACCTGCATTCTTGTTGCTAATGATTTGAGATTCAAGATGATATCTTTGAATCTATCTTAAGTGTATTTTTGATTCCTATCTCTCTTAAACTTCTTATTATTTCTCATCAAACTCTATAGTTTACTCTTCATTCTTGAATTTCAAATTCTCTAAAGTATCCTTTGGCTTTGAGTGTGATTTCCTTATCTCATCAATATTCACATTGGTGCTTTCCACTATCTTCTATAACCTCTTACTATTACATCTATAAGCTGATATCATTAATGAGTATCCTAAGAATAAAGCTTTATCATATCTAAAATTGAATTTTCCTAAGTCTTCATCATCTCTTTTGATGAAAAATTTACTATTAAACACTCTAAAGTGTTCCACATTAGCAGGTTTGCCTTTCCATAGTTCATAAGGAGTCTTGTTGCCATTAGTATTTATATGTCCTCTATTCAAAATGTATACTATAGTGATTACTACCTCTCTCCAATATCCATCAAATAATATAGACTCATTTAGCATAGTTCTATCCATCTCTTAAACTATCCTATTCTTTTTTTCCACTAACCTATTCTTTTGAGGTGTCCTAGCTACTAAGAACTATCTCCTTATTTCATGAACCTCACAGAAGTCATCAAACTTATTAGACCAAAAATATCCTCCTCTATTAGATCTTAGGCACTTTATCTTCCCATTCTTCCCATTCTCAACAAGATCCTTGAATGCCTTGAACTTGTCAACAACTTCTGACTTTTCTTTTAGGAATGCTACCCAAGTCATTCTTGTGTAGTCATTTATGAGAAACATGAATTAGCTATCTCCTTGAACTATTTGAATTATTTTAGGCCCATAGAGATTAGTGTGTATTAATTCCAAGGGTCTTGTATTATATTACTCCTTGGACTTGAACCTTCTTCTAATTTTATTATCATGTTGACATGCCTTGCAAAGTATGTTTGTAGGTTTGGTGATCTTCGATATGTTCTTCACGGACTTCTTATTGTTTATATTGACCATATTGTCAAATTTTAGGTGACCTAACCTTCTATTCCATTTAAAAATTTCATCCATCTTTATCATAAATCATATCTTTATCATAAATCATCTCTCCTTCTTGATATCATTCAAGACATATAGATTATTTGTAGTCCTCTTAGCATTGGTAATTATCCTTCATGATTTGGCTCTCCTTATCTCAGACCCTATATCATGAACATTTAGTGTGTTTCCTTGATTGTACATTTGAATTACACTAAGTAGGTTATGTTTCAAACCTTCCACATACAACATGTTTTGTGTCTTGGTCTTCTCATTATCCAAAATCAAGATACCCTTGCCACTATATTAATAGTTGTATTATCTCCAAATCTCATTATTCATATAGCATTCTTCTTCAATGAGATGAAATTATTTTTGTCTCCTATCATGTGGCTTAAGCAACCACTATATATATAACATTTCATGCATTCATCTTGAATGTGAAAGGTAGTCTTAGCTAGCATAGAATCATCTTTATTCTTATGTTCCTCATAACAAATAATCCATCTTGACTCTTAGGCTCAATATGATGAGTCTTTACTTGCTTTAGCTTCCATACCAATTTTTGACCCTTTTCATGCACTCTAGGAGATTCATGTATTTTTTTGAACCTTGAGGGTATTCTAATTATATTATAATAGAATCTTGCAATGTGTCCCATATTATGACAACTATAGAAAATAACATTTTTGTACTGACCTCTTGATTGATCACTCATTTTCCCATGGTCCCATGATAACTTATCCCTTATTATATTGGGATGAATGATTGATATTTTCATATTGGTACTCTTGACTTCTTCTAACTTCTCATGCTCTTTCTCAAACTTTTTCATCTTGTTTATGAGTTGCCCATTCTCAACCTTCAAGGAATATATATCTCTCTTCAACGGATCATACTCAACTTTTTTTTATCTAAAATTTGTATTGACACCTTATAACTGATTATTGAGATCCTTGATAGTCTTATTTTATGCTTAAAATCATCTAGGGAACTTATGATCTCAAATTCAAGGTCTACTTTAGATTCTCCTTATTCACTATCATAGTAAACTTCATCATACATGTTGTCTTCTTCTTTTTTATCACTAGACATCTTGTTCTTCTTAAGATCACCTTCATGATGTTAGGATTTATTTAAAGGACCTAGATTCGATACCAATTTTTGGAAGAATAATCATTGAGAGGGGGGATGGGGTGAATTAATGTCTTCAAAACATTCATTGAATTCCACTTAAGCATACATGAACCATTCATATAAGCATGGACATCTAACAATGCATATACAACCATAACACATTACATATGTGGGAAACCCTAAAAGGGAAGAATATATATATGTATATATATATATATATGGAATATATTTATATATGAAAAAAACTAATATTTAGTGAAGCCCCAACTCCACATGGAGCACCAACCCTAACTAGTCAAGCACCCACTCAACTAGGCTTTAGTAAACACCAACCTGCAAGGGGGCACCAACACCCTAGATGAATCAGCACCAAATAATCTACCTAAAATTTTGTATCACCTTATTTATCTCTTCTCACTCTTCTATCTCTCTCAAACTGCCTTCTAGGCTTCTTCGCTCAACTAGGTCTCTTCAAGACAGATTAGGTCACATGAACTTGATTTTCATCTAAAATAAATATATTATATCTTCATGATAGTTTATGTACACCCATATGATGGTATAAAATATCTCCTTCATCTCTTCAATGTGCTTATTTCCTTTAATTTCACTCTCAAATTCTCTAACTAGTAAATTAGGCCTATTAGGCCTTGTTCTTATACAATCCTCTAGGTCACATACCTATTTTTCATCCAGACATACTTTAACAATTTTATTACCCTTAAAATAGGTCTTATAACATGTTTCATACATTAATAATTCATTATAATAGGTAATCCACAATTTAAAATACCAAAACTTCTTTTAGGCCTTAAGGAGACCTGATTTAATTAGGTTTTCATTAGTACATGTTACCCTTTCACCTTCTTGGAATACTTTGAAACTACACACATGGAAGTTAAAATTAATATAAAACTTATATATACCCAAAATAATCTCATCTTATTTCCATGACACTTTTTATCTCCAACCATCACTTAAATCACACCATTAGTACTATTTACATTAGGCCTTCACACACACAAAAAGGTCTATCTTAAACAACTAAAGATAACACATTATTTAGACACACAACCATGAAAATAAATCACATAAAAATGACCTAAAATACATTAAAAAAAACTTCACAAAATCAATTATACTTAATCACATATGGAAAATAGACTCAAAAACACTCCTGCAACTTGCTCACTTAGAATTGCCAATTTTCCTCAAAGACTAATCATGGTGACTCAGACCTCCAACACCTGTATAGAAATTATCAATGAATTATTATGAATTTATATGAAAATATGACATATAAAAACCATATTAAAATATAAAAATCATATGGTCTAGTGGTAATTATTAGTCTTACAGACCAATTTGTTGAACTCACTATACATAGACCTCACTAAGTTAGACATGCCATTTTGGCTTTATCATTTTCACCACTATACCTAAATTCCAAGATTTATAAAAAGAATAAATAGTATATAATAGTAAAAAACAACATTTCCATGCACTTTTTTTCATCACTCTATCATGATAACACATTCTTATTCATCTTCTCATTATTGCTTGGGTTATTCACTATTTGCACCATTTGGCCTGTTAGCGACTGGCTAACTTGGATGACTAGTTTATCACACTTGAGGAATATAACCTATCCATAAACCTTAATGGACATGAAACATTATTATATACCTTCTTTCTCTATCTATTTTCTTATTATTTTTAATACAACTTTTGACAACTATAACAACTTTAAGAATAAATCTATAACTCAACATTTTCTCTCTCCTCTCTCTAAATAATACCATCTAGAGGTACCTAGGAGAGTAAAGTATGATATAAAATATCTTATCTAATAATACCAGTCCATTATGGATACTTTTTATCAACATATTCAACATTAGGTCTTTATTAGGGTTTTAAGAGGGTTTAAACATGTTTCCATTCTTAACAACCATTCATAAAGCATAGCCCCTCAATCCAAAAAATAATGACTATAATTATGATCTATGACTCTTAACTATATAAAATGAATATATTATGTTACAATTTAAAGTTTTTATGAGCTAATGAGCACAAAAAAATCCTTCTCAAGTTTAAAACCCTTCATTCTTAGCACTTGAGAGACCTCCAAATAACTTTTCCTACCTTGTCCTTCATACTATGCCCTAAAAATACATGAACATACTTAAAACAACATAAATCACCTTTGAAAAATCTTACATAAGTTAAAACACTCTAAAATATGATAACGACCCCTCATTAGGCCACATTCTCTCTCTTTGCTCTCTTAGACCTTACCTTGCAAACAACATTAGGCCTTAAAACTAAACTTCATGCATATTTACATGAAATATAAACCATAATATCATACTAAATAAACCTCATATAGCCTCTCATTCCTTTTACATCCATATTACCAAGTCACCATTCTCATGCCTTCTCACAAGGACTTTACATGTCATGACTAGTGCCATAACTAGGCTTCTTAAGCACTTGAAACTTGAAAAATAACCTTGAACCACTTTTGAAAATATCTACACTTTAATTACATGATACCAAAATTACAAACAAACTCTCACAATATTTTTCTCACTTACTTCACCAAACTTCACTATGCACACCTTATCATAGGGTCAAAACTAGGCTTCTCAAGACACTTTGTACTCAAAAAATATTACTCAAACATGATTACCTCAATGATATAAAACAAGAACACTCTTAAAAAAATACTCTCACAACAATACAATAATATTTTTCTGATCAACATTCTCTCATGCATACCTAGAGCCTCATAACCATGCTTCAATGCTCACTTGACCATCATACCTCTATATGACAATCAAGACACATAAGATGCAACAACAAACTCAATGACATGCAAGATGCACATTTGACATAAATGAAAATCCTTAACACTCCCCTTTTTGGCAGGCCCTAGGGTCAAAATGTATAGGTGCTTAGATTCATCCCTAAAGATAATCTTCTCATCCCTAAGTGAAGAATAAAGTGAACATCAGGCGATCATTTCAAGACAATCATCAGTGGTAGAGATGAATAATTATCCCCTAAAATTGCACATGTGAATCTTATAAACACACCTTGGACGATTCTCTCCCACTCAAGAAGGGAGAGATACAACAATGATTTTTCTCCAGTATCCAAATGTATCTTAAGGGATCAAAATTTAGTCATTGAGAGGCATATCTTTTAACTCACTATATTAATCAATAAATAATCATCACAAAAACATATGGATGGATGTATAAATGATATAATGTCCCATTTTCATTATCTATCAATCCATATGTTTGAGGTATTCAAGTGGATAGACACATCCCCTAAGAGAATCTTCCCATCCCTAAGTATAGAAATAGAGGGAACTTCAAACGAGAATTATAGGATAACTATGAGGTATAGGGATAAATTATCATCTCGTATAGATGAATTTACAAATCCTATGAGAACCCCTTAAAGGATTATCTCTCATCATAATGAGGGAGACATGAAAATGAGTTTTATTTTATATCCAAATATATTTTAAGGGACTAAACGTTGGTTAGTGGGAGGCATATATTTTGAATTGCTATACCTAATGATAAATCATCTACACATATGCATTTGTATGGGAATATAAATGATGTAATAACACCCCTCTCATCCTTGTCAGGCCCCAAGGTCAAAAATTTTAGGTGGTTGAATGCATCCCTGAGGAGAATATCCACATCTACATGTATAAATAGAGTGAACTTTAGGCAAACATTGAAAGAGAACAATGAAGGGTAGAGATGGTATATTAGTTCCTAAGTTCTAGGATAAAATACTATGATCACCTCCTAAATGATTTTTTACCACTCATGATTGGAGATACATAGTGGCATGTTTTCTCTCATAGTTAAATGTCTCTTAAAGGACCAAAATTTGGTTAATGGGAGGCATATCTTTTGATTTTCTATCCCAATCGATTAATCATCTATGTGAATGCATCTAAATGGATGTATAAATGATATAATAGACCCCTTTAGACTCTTTTTTGGGCCTTAGGGTAAAAATGTAGGTAGTTGAATGAATCCCTTAATAGAACCATGAAGGGTAGAGATACCATTAGCTCATGCCATTACATTAAAAACTCCTTTAAGTACCCCTTTGAGTATTATATCTTTATTTTATCCTAATTGGGATGAGGGAGACATGATAACATGTTATCTCTTAAGGGACCAAAAGTTGGTCAGTGGTAGGCATATCTTTTGAATTGCTAGCCCAATAAAATAATCATATCTACAAACACATCTATATGCATGTATAAACATTCTAATATCCCATGTATACTCTTCCTCAGACCCTAGGGTCAATTTTTCAAGTAGCTAAATGCATCCCTTAAGATAATCTTCTTGTCCTTGAGTGTAAAAACAAAACAAACTTTGAATGAGCATTATAGGAGAATAATGATGGTTAGAGATCAACTGTTAGCTCCTAAAGTATCATAAGAGAGTAATATAATCACCTATATATGTAATTATCTCTCAATTAGGATGAGGGAGACATGATAACAAGTTTTCTCTCACATCAAAATTTATCTTAAGAGACCAAAATTTGGTTAGTGGAAGGTGTTTCTTTTGTCTTGATATCCCAATCAACTAAACTTCTTTATATATTTGTTCAAATGGATGTATAAACATTGGAATAACCCCTGTCCACTCTTGGTCTAACCTTGGGGTTGAAATTTTTAGGTTGCTGGACACATCCCTTAAGAGAATATTGTCATCTTTGAGTGTATAAATATAGTAAATTTTGGGAAATAATTTCAATAAAATTATGAGCAACAAATATGGGTAGTCATCTCATAAAATTATATGAGAGAGTCCTATGATCACCCCCTAGAGCATTCTCTCCCAAACAGGATGAGAAATACACAATAATGATTTTTCTCTCACTACCAAATGTCTCTTAAGGGACCAAATATTGGTCATTGAGAGGTGTATCTTTTGACTCATTAGACCAATTAATTAACCATCTATAAAGACAAATATATATGGTTTTATAAATGTTGGAATATCCCCCCTCCACTCTTCATTAGTACCTGGGGTCAAACATTATAGGTGACTATAGAGCATCTGTTAATAGAAGCTTTTTATCCCTTAATATATAAATAGAGTGATATTTGAGTGAGAATTATGAGATAATCATGAGGTATAGAGACAAGTAGTCAGCTCTTACAGTTTCATGAGTGAGTCCTATGAGCACCCCTTGGAGGATTTCTTGCCACTCAAGATGAGAGATACACGACAAAGTGTTTTCTCCTACAACCAAATGTCTCTTAAAGAACCAAAATTTGGTCAGTGGGAGGCATATATTTTACTCACTATTATAATTGATTAACCATATATGTGAACACATTTATATGGGTGCATAAATATTATAATATCCCCCCTCCAATCTCTATCAGGACTTGGGGTTGGAACTTACTAGTGATCAAATGCATCTTTTAAGATAATCTTCTTGTCCATGAGTGTAAAAATAGAATAAAATTTGAGTGATCATTGAAATATAACCATTATGGGTAGAGACAAAATTTCATCTCTTAAAATTTCATTGGAAAGTCCTCTACGCACCTCCTAGTGTATTTTATCCCAATTATGATGAGGGAGACATTGAAACATGTTTTCTCTCTCAACCAAATGTATTTTAAGGGACCAAAAATTTGTCAGTGAGAGGTGTATATTTTGACTCAATATCCCAATGAATTAAATATCCATGTGGACACATCTAAATAGGTGTAAAAGTTTTGGATTATCCCCCCCATACACTCTCCATCAGGCCCTAGGGTTGAAAGTTGCAGGTGGTTAGACATATGCCTTAAGAGAATAGTCTTGTCTCTTAGTGTAGAAATAAAAGAAACTTAGGGTGATAATTTTAGGAGAAATATGAGAGATAGATACAAATATTTATCTCATATAATTTCATGGAATAGTCCTTTGAGTACACCCTAAAGTATTTTATCCCACTCAAGATGAGGAAAAAATGACAACATATTTTCTCTCGTGGTTAAATCTCTCTTAAACGACCAAAAGTTAGTGAATTGGAGGTGTATCATTTGAATGTATATCCAAATCAACATATAAATGTTATAATAGTCCCCCATCCACTCTCTGTCAACCCCCTAAGGTTAAAAATTATAGGCAATTAGACACATCCCTTACGAGAATTTTTTCATCCTTTAGTGTAGAAATAAATCAAATTTCAGGCTAATATTAAAGGAGAACTATAAGGGGTAGAGATAAAATTGTTAGCTATTATTATTTTAAAAATGAGTTTTCTAATTACCCCACAAATTATTTTATCCCACTCAGGGTGAGGAAGACACAAAAATGTGTTTTCTCTCATAGCCAAATCTCTCTTAAGGGACAAAAATTTGGTCAATGGGAGGCATATATTTTGACTTGCTAGCCAAATAATATTCATGAATGCATCTATATGGATGTATAAATGTTATAATACCCCCCAACCCACTATTTTTTAGGCCCCAAAGTTGAAATTTGTAGACAATTGGATACATCCCTTTATAGAATCTTCTTATCCATGAGTGTAGTATCAAAATAAACTTTAGGTGACCATTACGAGAGATCGTGAGGGGTATATATAAACCATAAACTACTATAGATGAATAATATATTATTTTGAGTACCACATATAGTATTTTATCCCACTTGGGATGGGGGAGACATGAAAATTATTTTTCTCTCATAGCCAAATGTCTTTTAAGGGACCAAAAGTTGGTTAGTAGGAGACATATCTTTTGACTTGTTATCATAATAAAAAACCATCTATGTCGATATATCCAAATTATAATATAAATGTTGTAATATCCATACCCTATTTATATCAATAATTGGGGTTGAAATTTTTAGGTAGGCATACACATCTATTAAGAGAATCTTATCATCCCTAAGTGTAGAAATAAAGTGAACTCTTGGTGAGCATTTTAAGATAACTGTGAGAGGTAGAGATGAATCATCAAATCCTAAAATTATTTAGGATAGTCCTATAATCACCCACTATATGATAATATCTCATTAGTGATGAGGGAGAAATTAAAATGTGTTTTATCTCACAGCTAAATGTCTCTTAAAGGACCAAAAGTTAGTCAGTGGGAGGCATATCTTTTGAATCACTATACCAATCGATGAGCCATCTTCATGAACACATCCAAATGGGCATATAAATCTTAAAATATCCCATTATAATCTCTATTGGACCCTAGGGTCAAAAAATTTAGGTGTTCAAGTTTATCCCTTAAGAGAATATTCTTGTCCATGAGTGTAAAAATAGAGTAAGGTTTAGGCAAGTATTACAAGAGAACTGTGAGGTGTAGAGACAAATTATCAACTCCTATAGTTACAAAATATATTATTTTAATCACCTTAGGAGGATAATATACCACTTATGATGAGGGATACATGGAAACTTGTTTTATATTTTATCCAAATGTCTCTTAAGGGACCAAAATTTGGGTAACGAGGTGCATATTTTTTAACTCACTTGCCCAATCAATGAACCTTCTTCATAGATGCATCTAGATGGACATATAAACACTATAATAACCCATATATACTCTCCTTTGGGCCCAAAGATCAAAATTTATAGGCACCTAAGAGAATACCTTAAAGATAATATTCTCATCCCTGAGTGTAGAAACAAAGTGAAATTAGGGTGAGATTGTAGGAAAGCCATGAGGGACTATGAACTCCTAAAGTTGGATGGGTGATTATTTTTATCACCTTTAGAGTAGTATATCCTAATTATTAATATAAAGACATATAAATGAGTTTTCTCTCATATCCATATGTTTGTTAAGGGACCAAAAATTGGTCAGTGGGAGGTGTATCTTTTGACTCTAGCTCAATTGATGAGTCATTTACGTATATGCATCTAAATATATGTATAAACACTAGAATATACCTTATCCACTATTTATCTATCCCTAGGGTCAAAAATTTTAGGTGGCCATATGTATTCTTTAGTAGACTATTAGCATCCCTGAGTGTATAAATGGAGAAAACTTTAGATGATTATTGTAGGAAAACTTTTAGGAGTAAAGACGAACCATCATCTATTAAAATTTCATGTGAGAGTCATATGAGCACCAACCTATATTATTATCACCCAATTGGGATGAGGGAGACATGAAAAGGAGTTTTTTTTCTCATAACCAAATGTCTCTTAAGGGACCAAAATTTGGTTAGTATGAGGTGTATTCTTTAACTCGCTAACTCAATTGACAAACCATCTACATTGATGCATCTAAATGAGTGTATAAAAACTCGAATAGTCCATGTATACTATCCATCAGGACCTATGGTTGAAATTTTTTGGTGTTTGTATGCATACCTTAAAATAATATTCTTGTCCTTGAGAGTAGAAGTAAAATGAACTTTAGGCGAGTGTTGTAGGAGAACTGTGAGAGATAGAGATAAACCGTTAGCTCCTATAGCTTCATGGAAGATTCTTATGAGAACTCTATAAAGTATTATATCCCATTCAAGATGAGGGAGACATGGAAATTATTTTTATCTCTTAGCCAAATGTTTTTTAAGGGACTAAAAGTTGGTAAGTGGGAGGTGTATCTTTTTATCACTAGCCTAATTGACAAAAAAAATTCAAGGATACATTTTTATTGACATGCAAATTATGTATAGACTCTGTCTACTCTCCATCAAGACTTGAGATAAAAAAATTTAGGTGGATAGATGCATCCTTTAATAATGAGTGTATAAATAAAGTGAACTTTGGGTGAGTGTTGCAGGAGAACCATGATGGGTAAAGATGAACCATCATCTCCTATAATTACATGAAAGAGTATTATGATTACCCACCAAAGGATTTTATCCTAATAAATATGAGGGAAACATGAAAACATGTTTTATCACACATCTAAATATCTCTTAAGGGACCAAAATTTGGACAGTGGGAGACATATCTTTGACTCGCTAGCCTGATCAGAAAGCCATCTTCATGAATGAATCTATATGGATGTATAAATGTTAAAATTTATCCCATATAATCTCTATCATGCCATAGGTTTTTAATTTACAAGATTTTCTTTTTTTTAAGAAGATAATCTTATCTACTCATGGAACTAACCATGTGAAGTTGGAAGCTCATCTGATACCACTAACCTCCATTAAAATTGTTAGTAAGAAATTTAAAAAAAAACACACAATGGAAAAATAATTGAAAATTAAAATACACTAAATAAAATAATTTAACTTTAGTAATTTTAAATTCTAAATGTGTTTAATACTAACCTTATGAAACCAATCCAATGTACCTTCATGATCAAATTTGTTTTTAAGTGTTTCAAGAATCATTTCATTCTTAGATTCACGACCTTTCCAAAAACATTTGTCGTGAGTCTTTCCACTAAATTTTATTATTTTAATATTTGTGGATATGGCCAAATTTGAATAATTAAGTATCACCCTACGTGTTTCAAAATTCTTAAAAAACTATTGTTTTATTTTTTTATGAAAGTATCTACGAAGCTAAGTTCCTATAACCACCACATATCCAGTGGGATAAACTAGGTATTTTCCATCCATGACAATTGTGGTTATTGTTTTTACATATAAACAACAAGATATGTATTAGTTTGTTCCCTCATCATTTTCCTCTAGTGTAATTACTAAAAAAACATTCCTTGTATTTTAGGTATAATCAAATTTTAAGGACATGTAGGGAAAAAGTAAGATATAACTAATAGTTAAGGCTATGTTTAAATTATAAATAAATTATATCTAGTTACAAAATATCTAATATGTAGTTAAAGTCAACTGATGATGTTATTTCATGATCCCCTAATGGTTGGAATAGATTACTAGTGTCCATAGGTATTAGGGGTCTATATACCATTCATCATCACAATATTTTAACTCATGTTCATTCCAATTAAATTACATAAAAATTAAACAAAATCATGCCATATCCCTGGTATAAATAATCCATGAAATAAAATTTGAGCTTTAAATGGAGTGGAAAACACTTGATTTGGGTACTATACTGAAATATTCATACATTGCCTTATTTATTCCTCCATTAACCAAATTAATATTTGCACATGAGATTATTTATTTGAACCATGAAACAAAAACCATCACACCAAGTCATAGTAATTGAAACATTAATTAAATTAGCACCATCCTTGTACTTTCCATGCTCTTTTTTAATGACTCTTTTTACACATGCACCAACACCATCATGTTTTACTTTGTCATGCCCTACCTCAAATAAACTCCAAATATGTTGAGCCTCTTTCTTCTTATGCATCCTACTTAACTAATAAAATGATTGAAAATTATTTAACTATACTACATAATTGTATGACCAAATTTAGTGTGTATTGAACATGATTTATCTTTCATTCATAGTTCTTTACAATATCTTAAAATAACCTTGGAAAAACTATGTAGAATGTGATATGTGATCACTCATTTAAAAGTGTCACTCCCTCAAAATATTTTTTTGTCCTATGTGCTATCATGGGCATGCCTAAATCTAATATTCACAAAAATTCCAACTTTAATTGAATTATAGTAATGAGATCAAACCTCAATTTTTGGTTGTAGTGTAGGTTTCAACAAAGTCCAAAACTGAAACAATGGTGCCACTTGGGAATTTGTCCTTGTATAACTTTAATTGATTATCTAACCATTTTTCCTTATGTGTGTGTGTCTTGCATATTCATAGATGATATTCTTATTGAATTCAATAATTAATTTAGATACAAATAATTGGGTCATAACCAACTCACATCTTGATGACTCTTTTCCATTTTTAATACATTACAAATTTGCACTTTTTAAAATTAACTTGTTGTTTTCCAAATTCATGTGAAATTTATTTATGTATAGAACTAGTCATATGTCACAAACCACCATAAGTGTTACGTACTCCATATAAACATTTTTTGGCAAAAAACATTGTCGCTTGAGTCTTTGATAGAAAAAAACTTGGGATTATCTCTCTTAATATTTTAGGTGGGGAAGCCACCATACATTCCTACATAATATCATTAGTATGCAAAAGTACAACGTATATGATGAAAAAGATCAAAATTCATATAAAATTCAACATGTATCCTATAACATGTGGTGCATGTTTTTTTTATTTAATGTAAAAAGACTTGCACATTTGAAATGACCTTTGACTAATTATCAATTTTCCATTACATTTTTCAATAAACTTTTTATAAAAATTATGTTTGTGTCATGTCCAAGATTTGTTTTGCATGTGGATCATGGATTTTTGAACCTTTTCCTATTTTAAAACCTTTTACATTAAATAAGACCCATGTTTTTTCAAGCTAAAAAATTTAAATAAAATGTCTTATTCCTTCAACTAATACCTTGTGTTTTCATTGGAATCTACCACTAAATGCCCAAAAATCTGAGTTAAGGGTCATCGAGCCTTGTTCTTATTTTTATGCCATTTATTACAAATTTTCTCTTAAATATAAAGGATGTAATTATGTGAATAATAAATCAAGCTCTATATTTTGACTTGCTCATTATATATTCTATTATTACTCATTTTTCCACATTACTATCTTTTCTTTTAGTTTTATTACATATTGAATTAAATGCATTAAATAGATTCCTTACTATTGCATTATTTTTTCTCTCTATATTCCTTATTTTTAACACTAAATTATTCATCACAAGGCACATTTTTTACATTTTCATTAATTTAACAAATAGTTAACATCATTTTGTATGGATTTTATTCTCAAATGCATAGTCTAATATAAATTGAGCATGTTGTATAATTGATCTTCTTTGAATTTTGAATTCTATAGGTTCTATTATTTTCTCATCTATTTCAATCAAATACCTTGGTTTCAGTCACATTATCCTTGGAGGTGTGGGTCCAGGAGCTACATTTTTTATTAAATTAGATGGTGTTAACACTTCAACCATAGAAGGCATATTAGAGTGTTGGTTAACATTATACCCTGCATGAAAATTGAATTCCTCTTCATTAGGATATAGATGAACTGGGGTCATTATGTGATGTTGATTATCGTCATGCTCAAAAATTTCATAATGTATGGATGTTTCATTATATTATGTTTCTCCATGTGTTTTAACAATCAATGCAAATTCATTAGTTAGAGTTGTACATTTTAAAGTTCATTCAACAAGGATTAATAAAGTTCTCTTATCTTATTTGAAAACATATATAAATCAAATTCCATGAAATTGGGCATGTTATTTTATTTTTAAATAATATTTAGTGTGAAGAAAGTACCTTCACCTTGTCCAGATGCTCTCTTATTTGCTTGTCTTTTTTTAATTTTTCTCTCTTGACTTTAATTTCCTCATTTTTTTAGTTATTTAATTGGTCTTTTGCAGTGATGGTTTGACCCCATTATTAATATTTATGTAAATATGTCCAAGTCTAGAATAAAAATTGAATAATAGTAATTGAAACAAAGTAAATAAGTAATTGAAACAAAGTAAATAGATAATTTATGGAATTTTCAATGTGTCAACAATAAAAACCAATTCAACATTTGTAAACTTTAAACTTAATGAGCAAATTTTGTGGGTAAACAAGTAAAATTTGTGAACTATAAAGGGCACATGCCTTTTTGAAAATCATGCATGGCTTGTTTAGGAATAGTTCTAAATGGAAATTTACATTTATTGAGAATTTTTGGTCTTTAAAAGGGTGTGTACACTTTTAATATTTTCATATTTTGAATTTTTCACTTTCCCTCCAAAACTAGTTCAGGTTTAGGCTTGGAGGCAAGGGTTCGAACCTAGCCTAAAACTTGTCATGGAGTAGCCCACATGATTTTTAGTAAATTTATGATTCTTTTACATATTTTTTGACACATCTGATCATGTAGATTTTGTGATTTAGAAAAAAATTATATGAATTTGTATAGGAGAAATTTTAGTATATAATGTTAAGCTATTATTTTTAATTATTACTTAATTTATACACAACATACCTCATTATGGACTATATAGATATCATTACAAATACATTTATAAAGTTTTGACTATTAATATAAAGTTTATAAAATTTATATCTCACTAATCTACACATCATTGGATATGCTTTAAAAAAAAATCATGTAGTTTTAATTTTAGAGTTGTCTTAACTTATAAAGTTATTATGTGTATATGTATATGTACATGCACATGCACATGTACATTCACATGCGCATGCATATGTACATGTACATATATATGTACATATCCATAAACATATACATATGTTTAAAAATTAATAAAAATTATTTTTTTCAATATTAGACATTTCATCTATCCATATATGAAATTTAATACAACAATCATTCATTTAGTTAAAAAAAAAGTGTGTTTTTACACATGCAGTATCCCTATCATTTCATTAAAAAGTCTCAATCCATTATCATGAATGCATCAATTTCACATACTTTGATCATCTGGATATTGAAATATAAAGTTAGAAACTACATTAATGATTCCATAATTCATATTTTTACATTATTATCAAATTATGTTTCCAAGTGTCTCTAAAATTATCTCCAAGATAAGCTATTATTATTTTTAGGAAAAAAGTGGCACTTTAAGCCTCCCCTTTTATCCTCCATTATCTTGCATCCACCTAAAAGGATGATAGAAATTAAGTTAGAGTTTGATTGCCCATTAATATATTTAAAATATCATGTGGTTGATCATTGAAATAAAATTGGAGTGGTTGTGCCTTCATTTTGTAAATGAACAAATACTATTAGTAGCTTTAGGGATGGATTCCTTTCCTTTATGCAAAGCTTTGACTTGTTCAAAAGTGGATTGTACTTTAGGCACTAGATGATTAACATTAAGGTATGGCTTTTTGTTATGAGGTTCTTTAGCGTATAAATTTTTATAATAGTTTTGGTAATTTAATCTTTGTACTTGATTAGGAATATGTGCATCAACATTAGTGAATTGGAATTCAATATGTGTAGTTTCTTTATGTAACTTAATTTCTCCATCTATATTGTTTGATACTTCAACAAGACCCAATTTTTATTATAATGAAAGTGCCTCATAACAAAGAGCTATAAATGATTCACATGTATAATAATATAGCTTCTCTTTTCATGTATAAATTAGACTTATAGAAAAAATATAGAAATTCAAAATTGGTGGGATGGTAAATTAATTGATGCATAATAGTATTAAATATTTTATTGTATTCATAAAATTGTTTGAAGTTACCTTGATGCAAAGAATTTGATTTTTTATAAGTGAACCTATGTCCCTTATTTTGAATGTATTGTATCAATAATGGTTCTTATAGTTCTAGATAAGTATTTAAGTATCCACTAGGGAGAGAATGAAAATAAACAAGTGCAAACCCCTCTAAATTCTCAATAAATAATTCTAATAATATAAAAATAACATTGTAACCACTCATGGTCTCTATAAAAATTTTAACATGTATATAAGAGTCACCACTTACATCAAATGTAGAAAATTGAGGCATTTTTTAATTATGAGGTAAAGGTGAATACAAAATTTTTCACACAATAGGATTACTATGGACTATATTAGAGTTAACCCAAGCATGATACACTCTAATTTATAAGAATAATTTATGTACTTGAGATTGTAACCTATAACATACATTAAGGATATTACTTCTTAGAAGGCATGTTGATGTTATTAAGAGGTTAATTTAAGATCTAAATTATATTTGTTAAATTTAGCCATGGGAATACTTGTTCTAATAGGGTGAGGTGGGAGGTTAAGATTTTCCTTTGATTTAGGAGATTCATTGAATATATAAAAATTGTTTGTTTCTTTTGGATTGTTAACATGAGAACAAGTGTAATGAGCAAGATATGCATTCTCATAATGTGATAACTTTATGCCAATATTATGACATTGTGGGATTAGAGTAGCATCATGTGGAGACTAGTATGAAGTTAAAGTGGGAGAGACATCACAAAATTTATTCAAAGGAATATCATTGCTTTAAATTTTAAATTTTAATGTGATAGGGGAATATACCTGAAATTCATCCCACCTGGTTGACAAAGGGAAATATTTACGGTATGTAGGATAAATATCTAATAGTTTTTTAAAAGGAGGGATGACATAATTACTATTATTATTTTATTTCACTTCAATAAAATGAGATATAGGAATTGGTTCATGAACCTCATCCTCCCTTATTAATTTTTTATGTGTATTTATTTCATATATGCCAATGTTATCAATAGAATTAACAAAGTGGAAAGAGAAGTTAGGTGTGCAAGGGTAAGGTTCCTCTTGTGGGGTGGTAGGTGAAAATTTAAGAGAGAGTAGATATCCATTGTTAGAATGCTCTTTTTACTTTAGATTATTAGTTAATGAGTAAGGTAAAGAAGAATATTTAGTGGAAACTAAATGTATATCTATAGTGTAGATTAAATATGAATTTAAGGAGGAATTTATAGTTGTGGCCAAAGAGGAATCTAAATATAAAATCAAAGATGAATAAAGAGGGATATCCAAAGAAGGATATAAGGGAGAATCTAGAGAGGAAGTTAGATGTGAGTCCAAAAATGGATTCAAAGATGAATGAAGGAGATACAAAGAAGGATATAGAGATGAATCTAATGAGGGATTCAAGTATGAATCAAGAGATTTATCCAAAGAAGGTTCTAGATGTTAATTGAAATATGAAATAAGAGGTGTATTTTTTTTCTAAAGGTGACATTAGCTAGTTGGTTCTATGTATTCTTGTGCCCAAGATGTATTAAAATAATATGGTTTATTTAGTGTTAAATAATCAGAATATAAACCATCATAATCATCCATATATGCTTTTTCCATAAGTTTTTTTTAATTGTGATTTGTCCATTCATAATAATAACATAAATCACAACATTAATATAAAATAATTTATCTAGAGGATGAACATCATTAACATGTGTACTTTGACTATCTGTGATGTATACAATGAATTTAAATGCAACAAATACAATTCTTATATCTAACAAGTAATTGAGCATGTACAAAGGATTCATTGACTATGAATAAAATCCAAACAAATATGAAGGTATAATGGGTGATATAGGAAAGGGTTTGAATTACTGTGTGTAATATTAAATATAATTGATCATTCATTAATTAGTGTCATCCCAATGTTTAAAAACACTAAATACAGAACCATGCCTATAGGTTACTAATCTATTTCTAAGGGTACAATGAGATTAGCTTCCTTGGGTAATATGCTCCTATCAGGTGCATCACATATCAAATAAATAAAATAGGATTCATATGGTATATTTAATGGATAATAGGTTTTTATAATATAATGATAGGTACGTGGAAACTAAACTATGTGTTTAGTGTCGTACAATGGGTATGAGTATTGGGGAAGCACCCCTCACACCACAGTGTCATTAAAACAAATCACTATGTATCCTATAATGACATTCACTAAGTAGGTTTAATACTAGTATAACACATTTTATAAAATCAAGTAACTAGAAAATAGAAAATAAAATTTAAGGATTTCATGTATAGAGATTAACAAATTTCAAGCAAGTGTCAAAATAAAGAGCTTTTGTGTTAGATATTTTAAGAGATGAGAAGGCAATTTTTGTAATGTTAGATTGAATCCAATTTCTAATAATATTATCTCATGGTTTAAGATGTAAATCCAAATTTTAAGGTTTTAAAAAAAATTAGGAATTTGCATAAATTTGTATGAAATCCTATAAAAAATCAAGCAAACAACAAATAGTTTTTAATCTATTTTGTATTGAAATGACTCAAATTAATAGATTTAAACTCTTGAAACTAAAATATAATGAATATATAGATCTAAATGTTAAGTATAAAATTTTAGATTATCTAACAATATTAAATTAAATAATAGATATGCAAACCTAGCTCAAACTGATTTTATGTTGACTGTACAAGCTAACCATTAATGGAAAATTGATAAGAATGATATGTGAATCACACCACACCTAAATTTATAATTTTATAATGTATTAGGATAATATCACATTATGAGGATAGGGATGCATTATGGTAGTGTTCAGGTTAATTGCACAAATGATTTTTTAATCTGGGTGTGTACAACTACTTGAGAGGGTCTTTTGATAATCTTCAAGCACTAATTAGATGTGAAAAAGAACTAAAAACCCAAAAACATAGCTCATACAAAATAAAACAAATATAAATCAAATTCAAAAGGATTGAATAGGGTTATGTGAATAGTTGAGTTATCTTTAGAAAACCCTACATAATCTAAGTGTTTCCTACATAGCCCAAAAGGGTGTCAAGCTGATGTAGTTCTCCCTCCTAAAGTGACTATGTGAATCTTGATATATACTATGTAAATTTAAATAGATATATTAATTTAAATTATTCAAAATCAGTCATTTTAATCTACAATAAAATTATTTTATACTTGACTTATAACTATTAGAATGTACTAGAATTGAAATCGAAAAGAATAGTGTTGTTTAGCTCAGTGTGTAGTTCCTTTTGTGGGGCCTTTTAAGGGGTGTGTTGAGTGAATTTGATATGTTTATATAGTGTAAAATTTATAATATTTCTATTTATATACTTTTATAAATGTGAAAGAGGGAAAACATAAGGTGTTTCAAATTCAAAAAATGATTGTTTCAACACTTTAGATGAGGGCACATTAATGGATAGGGCTAAACTATAATCTTGTTCACCAAGTGCAGTCTTATCCCAAAAGGTTGAGGAATGTTTTAATTTTCCTATCAAATTATGTAAGAAAAATAGAGATGTTTTAATGATATTTATAATGTTTACCAAGATAGTAAGGGGATTAGTAAAGGATCCCATAAAGATTTCCAATTAAATTAATGGTAAATAAGTCAAGGTAAAGACATCAAGTTAAACATTGTCACGCACTTAATGTTTAAATTTTAGTGTCTAAACTAATTTTATATGATGTGACATTGACACATATAGATGGTGTAGATTAGTTTTCACTTGGTATATGCTCTTATAATGTTATTATTATCACACGTGATAGATTAGACATTATTTATTTATTGTGTGTACCCACTTGACCCTAAGTGTGCAATATATTTATTTCCCTTGTTTGAAACATTATTTAGGTCCTTTGCATGTAGACTTTGAATGTTTTTTTATGGTACTTTCATGTCCTTTGTATGCATCCCTTGGCCTTATTTTGTTACATTGCATGACATTATGTAAAGTGCTTATTGATCTTAATTAGTGGTGTAATTATTAATATTATGCACTTTTACTTCATAGTATTATTAAAATATGATTAATTTATTGAATTCCTCATTTATCCATCTAGATATACATGACACTATTATGCCTCATATTACATATTTTTCATACATGCTTCAATGATAATTACATTACTATGATAATATACTCTCCACATGTTTACATGATTATAGATGATTCTATCTTCATCACATGATATAGTTAACTCTTAATTTGAAATGTGTGACTTGAAGGTTATATCCCTCATCTAAAAAATGAGGAATTCTAGTGGTATTGTCTTAGAGATTCAAGCCTCCATGAGTAAAAAAGTCATATTTTATGAAAAAGTATTAGTTTCAAAGATTCAAAGTAAATTTATAAATTATATATATGAAAGAATTTTCAACATTAAATATAGGTTATGGATAGTATGACATGTATACACACTCACTTTACAAATATTTGAGTAAATACTCACACACACTTTAATTCATATGTATGGGTGTATGCAAAAAAGTATCAAGATTAGAAATTACGGGGTTCACATACAATTACAATTAAACATATAGATACATGAAATTATATATCATTTTGCATATATTCAAGGGGCATGATATTGATTCATGCACACATACACATTTTTTCTAAATTCAAAAGACATGTTACTAATTCATGCACATATACACTGTAATACATTTTACATATTCAATGGGAAAATGGTTGTTATTTCACTTCAAATATATTGGAACTAAAGTCATGATGGATTCATGAATATTTTTCATTCTCTTTCAATCATGTAAATATAATTTAGATCCATCTATAATTTTGTGATTTTTTTTTATGGGTAATGTATGCCTGAGTCTAGTGATACTCAATGACCTTAGCATTACTTATATAAAATGCATTGTGTAGTTCCCTATACTATTATGGGTGGTGTACATTCAAATCTAGTGATACTAAACATATTTATAATCACTTATAGATAGCCCATGGTGGTTATAACTTATTTTTTATTAATACATTAGGTATTTATCCCCATTCATGAGATTTGGAACATGCATCTTTCCAACTCAAGGGTTTTATTAGTTATTCATAATTAGGACTCGATGAATCTCAATTAACTAATGGTTCAACATGAGGAACCATATCTCCAAGTTATTTAATAATGTTACACATTTAACCAATGCCTTAGAATATATTACATATTTTAAAGCAAAATGGATTCATCTCCATTCAAGTATGATCCTTTTTTGATCTCCTTTCGATTTTAAAATTTTAGAGTTTTAGATACTTCAAATTTCAATTAGATACTTTGATCACTTCATGTGTTGTTTTAGGGTTTTTTATTGAGTGTCTTTCATAATTTCATCTTCCTATCAAATAAAAAGTGTGTTGTACATAATCAAGTTATCTTTGTCATTTAATCTAGCAGTTTCATTACTAGAATAGAATGGGAAGAAAATGTAGATACCTAAATCTAGTCACAAGTACTTGACATTGGTAATTCTTGACATATATTGAATAACTTAACTTATGTCCAAATACATAAATCATAGTCACCATTCCTTTAATCCATGTGTGTGTGTGTGTGTGTGTGTGTGTGTGTGTGTGTGTGTGTGTGTGTGTGTGTGAGAGAGAGAGAGAGAGAGAGAGAGAAATAAACTCATCTTTTCATTGTTAATATTATACAATATTTTTTTATTCAATGCTCAAAACTACCTTATATCACTATCATACAATTTTCATCCCTTAAACAATTGTCCTTGATTTTTTAAGACAAGTTTATACTATAAAGACAAGTTCATTTCCATGGACCTATCGACCTGGAGAAGCCTTATCGCGTACCATTTAATGGTTAGTTTCAAAAAAAATAAATATTCATGTAGGTCATCCCACATATTTTGATAAACATCTAAAGGAAATTATTCAAAATATTTAGTATATAAGCAAAAAAAAAACCTCATTTCAAAGGGACTTGATCTCTATCTGTCACCTATTTATTATAGTACGGCACACTGATTAATTATATCATATTATTCTAAAATTAAGTATATATCAGTTTAGGATTAGTCTCAAATAAATTTTGAAGCATTTAAAATAAATTCAATGGCTAACATTATCAAGCATCAAATCCAAATTAATATCTACAACATATAGTCAAGGAACACAATTGTACAATCACTCTAGGTGGGAGGAGTACATGTTTCTTGATTCCATCCTAAGATTATATAAATACATATGTAGAAGTTGATAATAAATGGAGGTGATTGGGTTGATCTTATCCTATTAATATTCCCCACTCCTTTTGAAATTTTCTATCTCTCACAAGTACCCCTAGTGTTTTCAATTAATATATATGTTGCAAGTAAATATTTTACTTTGAGATGAATGTTTTTAAGGCTACATCCCTCACCTCAAAATGGGGGCACACTAGTGGTCTTGTCATAAAGATCCAATGCTTGAAAAATAAATAATTCATATTGGGGTAAACTATGAGACAGACTGGAACAAATAATGAGATAGATTAGGACAATTTATGATTCACATTGGGACATATTGAAATATTTACACATATTTAGGGAATTTTATAGAATCATTATAAATGGGTAAAAATTTTATAACATGATGTGACATGTTACTTGGATCACATTGAGCATATTTATCAAATTACATGGATTAGATTAATCATATTTATCAGATTACATGGATCAAATTATGGAGATTGTTAGATTTATTATATTAGAGTGGAAAACAAATTTAGTGGATTCTATACCACAATAAGGTACAAATTGATCATATTTTAAGCAATGGATGTTGTTTATACATGCACTTTTATATTTTTATATATTGTTAGCAAATGTAATAAAGGTAAATATTTAAGAAATTTGAAGTTAAAATACATTTGCATTAATTAAGTCAAATTTACATATGAGCCTTGTTTGGTGATCCACCTTGACATACAAGAATGGTATAGGTTTTACCAAAATAGTTATGATGATATTTTGAGAGATACAATTGAGTTTCTACATCACTTAATTGCTATAACTTCTTAGTCTCCAATGGGGGTTGGTGCATATTATTCCCAACCCATGTTTTTACTCATGAGAATCTCCTTGGGGCATAATCACACCATTCTCAAATGAATTCAAAGGCTAGCATGGCTCACATACCCATAAGTGTATTTTTATTTAATTTTTCAATTTCAAATATTTTAATGATCTAGACTATTTTAACTTTTCTATCATGAATATAAATCATTTTTTTGCATGTTTAATTGTAGGTTTTACATAGAGAAATATGTATATTTGAGGCATATATAAAGACATCAAATATGGTTATACATAAGTACCAAATGTATTACTTTATATGTTTAATTTATAATTTTTAGTACTTGACATAAATATGTACATTTTCAGACACATAAATTTGGTATTAAACAATTAAAAAAATTAGTTTTGACCTATCCTTGAAAAATATGAATTTCATGTGCACATTCAAGTCTTGCTCACATTCTCTTCTAGACATCTATTTATTTATGAGTTTTTCCCTCCAATTTTTTTGTCATTCATATATAATATCTCCTTAGTTTATGCTTAAAAAATTTCTTATCACAAGAAGATAGTCACCATCATATAGATTATTATTTCCTCCTTCCTAGATAGTGTTGAAAAACATTCAAATTCAGTTGGTTACCAATAATGTTCCAAGTTCCTCAAATGACTATTTTTTAAATTCAAATACCTCCCTTGGGTCATCCCACATGTTATACTCTCGTATATGGATGAGAATTACCTAAAGAGTCCTATATATAATTATCAATCTTAGGATTATTATTATCTAGCTCTTATTTAGCATTTCACTTTCATATTGAGGAATACATCTACATATTCATGGGGAATTATACTAAGGCATATAAATTTGAAAACTAATTAAAATAAAAATAACTAAGTTAGGTATAAACATAAATAAATGTTAAAGTTTCATATTTTAAAATTTTGAAATACATCAAGTTGTATTACATTCTAATGGATCACTATTGAGCAGACATACATATATGTGGGATAACTACACACAAGTTGAGCCCTTATCAAAGTATTAGAATGTAGGCAACTCTTAAAAACTCAGTGGAGTGTGGTTGAGGATATATACTCAATAATCTATAACTCCTTTTTATAGGTCAATCAAGTATCAAAATGAAGCTAGGGTTTTAGGACAAATGAAGACACATTTGAAATTTTGCATAGGTTCAATCATTTATAATTAAATAGGCATCATATTGATAGGAAGGCACACCAAAATGTGTAGATACTAAAACTAAACATTCATAACATCTCATACTTTTACATTTGATAAATACCAATTAGGGATCTACCCTTTAGTTATGGACCTTCCCACTATTGAAAGGCTCACATTTACCATCTCACTATGCCTAATTGATTATATTATATTCTAACCCTTATCATTATGATGACCTAGATCTCATGTATTATACAAATATCTCAAAACTTGATATACATACTTTAATGTAATTTTTATATCCTTAATTATTTTTTATCCTTATAGACACTATTAGCCATAAAGGGGCATTAACATCGATGCTAGTGTCAAAATCCTTATTTAGTGTCTAATTCTCAAAAGTAATCCAAATTAAAAATTATTTGAAACCTATGGGTTAGCCTATTTATATTATTTTACCCTACTATAAGATATTTTAAAAAGGTTTGGTATAAATGCAAGTCTAAACCTTCTCATATTCATCTAAAAAAATACCAAGCAAGCACCTATTCAAGCTCACTCAATCAATCACACCACTGAGTTCTACTAACCTATCCTCCATATTTTCATATTAGTCATAAGAGTACTCATAAAAATGGTTTGACCCATCCAACATCATCCATGAGCGATATTTTTCAAGTTATAATATAGATAATTACATGCATCTACATATATCATATCACACCATTATTCACACACACACTCTCACACATAGGGGACTCCTTGGAGTATTGGCTATGTAGAAAATGCTCATTGAAAAAGAGGTATTTTAGGTTAGCTCAAAACTATGAACCCACTAACCCATTTTTGGTAAACATATCCTAAACTTAGTGAATAATGGTGAAGAGCTAGGGTTTGATCCATAAGCAGAAATATACAACCTTTGTTATAGATTTGATTACATATGTAGAAAGGTGATAGAAGACCTTGAATAATGAAGCTGGTCACATCAAAATAAAGTGCATATTTTGTAATAGATAATATTATCAAATAATGGATAGTAGCATCAATGGTAGTATCCCAAGATAGACGGTAGTCTTAGTAGCTTTATAAACATGATTTATATAATTTGATGACTATCTCATAATCTTGATCCTACACTCTTTTTCTCATGTATAAATGAGATCCACTTACTCATTATAAATCCAACTAAGTATTATTTATCCTTAGTATTGTAATCAATATAACATATTTCAAATTTGTTACTTTCTATATTTAACACATCTTAGTATTTTAATTCATAATATTCAATTATATGAGTTTGCAATTAATTGGCATATTATAGAATATTTGTATTCATCCTTGCATATAGGTTATTCAAATCCCTTAACACTTAACATTAATATTTCTAAAAAGGGTTAAAATTTTTGGTGAACCCATCTAAAGTGTCTTTTCATGCAAATCCTAGTTTTTTCTAGGTTTTTTAGCCTCCTAAAGTTTTTTCTAGCTACACTTATTCACATTTGTTCTATCATTTGTATGAAACATATGAATAGTCCTAGATTAGTGGTGTTCCTATTGAACATCTTGAGCTACCCCTTGGGCCACATAAAATGTATCAAACTAATACCATATCAATTTCATCTAATAATTACAATGAGCCACAGTGAAAAAAATCTTATAGAAGATGAATATGATCATGAAGATAATGAAATACATGAGAATAATTAAAATTACCAAGTTGGCCAAGAACAAGTTAAATATATTGCATTATTTTGATAGCACATTCATACAAATCTTGAACATCTCTAAAATATATTAAATAATATATTATAAATTCAAAAATCAAAAGGTGTTAGTGAAAAATCATTGCTCTCTATTGATACAAATATTGGGAAAACTATTTATGCTTATAATACATTCCTTCTTATTTACCTCTCTTTAAGCACAATATTGCTTACTACATCTAGTGGGGGCATGGGGTATGTTTTCAAATCCTTGTTATCTACAATCTAAAGAATTATTGATACATCCTCCATGGTAATAATTAATAATTCAACTCAATTATTGGTTTCAATATAAAAATAAGTGGTGTTTTCATCCCCTTTAGTGGCTTCTCAAATATTAAATATTAATTATAATGGGTCTATAGTGAAAACTTTTCTCCATGTTATAAGAAATGTGGAAGCTAAGGTTACCAACATTGAATAAAATTCTTTGAAATAAATTCATGCTATTGATTTGCAAGATGTATTACATAATTATTATTTAGTAGAAACATATTGATAATTAGTTCAAATGCACTGTTTTCTATTTGTTTTTTTAGGAATTGAAAAAAAACCTACATTTTGATGGAAACACCTTGCATTTTGGTGAAAATTTTCTATGTTTTAGTGGAAACATTATGTTACAAACCCAAGACTTAAGAATTTTTTTTTTGACAACTTCCCATGTCAGCCCCAAGACCAAATTATAGACTTATCACCACTTTCTTATAGGTCCTTGGTAAAAAAATGGATTCAAAACATAATACACAACATTTATCTTTCTTCCAAACATTTATATTTAAGTTTAAAATGAATACACACCTTCAATTTGTGTTTAAAACTTATTCATTTCCAAGTCATTTCCTTTTTCACATTTTTATAACTTCTTTTTGCTTCTTTAAGTGTGTGTTTATGTGATTCTTTCACATGTATTCTCTCCCCTTGTTTGGGTGACCTAGAAACATGAAAGTAACCATTTGTATTTATCCTAAGAGATTTTCCAAAGTATTATATTCTCTTATTCTTATTTGGATTCTTCTTATTGATAAATAATGATAACTTCCTCTTTTTATTTTAGGCTATGCAATTTGATGCAAAGAAAGACCTATTTCATTCTTTGATCTAACCCCAACTTTGATACATGCAATCATTCACTCATGCAATCAAACTTTTCAATATCTCTCTTAACTTTCAATTCCATCACAAGGTTTAATATCACTTTATTGCATGACCTATACACAAGGCTTCTTGGAGTTCTTTCCATTTGTCTTTATACCTCTGAACCTTCAATCATTCACTCATGTAATCAAACTTTTCAATATCTCTCTTAACTTTCAATTCCATCACAAGGTTTAATATCACCTTATTACATGAACCTTCTAATTCCCTTCAATTCATCTCACTCTCTAGTATTCAAATTACATTTCAAATTATCTCAAAATAAGATACACATTTTATTTAAGCCAATAAGGGTTCTTGAGACTATCTTCCTATTTTTTCTATCCCACTATGACCTTCTCATTCAACCACATAGCTTTCAAACACATCCCATCAATGATTGATTAATTCTTGCTCTTGATCATATAATATAGTAGCCGTATTTTTGTATTTTTACACATGTATGTACATGTACATTTCATGGTCTAATTCCTCTCTTAAATACTCTTTCTAGACCCTCCTCAAACCTAATTAGGTCTCCTTATTTCTATTTTATACACAGTCACTTGTATCTATATGGACAGCGGTTATACCACTTTAAAACCTTAAAAATATTATTTTTCATGAAAAAAACCTTCAAACTACCAATTTTTTATCCATTTTCATTAGTTAAAACACATTCTATTCAACTTTCTAGTTTCTAACCCTAAACTAGGGTTTTTGGGTTTTGTGCAGACCAGAGAGGGTTTCAAATGGATTTTAAATAATATTTCTTGGTTTAAAAACTTTCTTAAGACCTATATAAGGTATAAATATTCTATATCCAAAGTTTCCAATATTTACATCTTCTTGATCAATTCCCAAATATGCTCTAAACATTAATTTGATAGTGTTCTGTCAAGACAGTCCTATTTTGTGTGAACCAAAATAGGATTAATTGTACATTTGAATCACCAAAATTTATTGAAACACTTATCCAAGGTTATAATATATCTATTTATGATTATAATATGTATTCCCATCACAAAAAAACTTTATACAATTCATCAGTTCCATCATCCAAGCAAGTTACTTCAATGTCTTACTCAAACAGGGTACTCATAGGTTGTTAATTTGAATTATTGTCTTTACTATAAATAAAACAAGGTCTATATATAAGAAGGAAAAATCAAACTATTCCTTGATGATCCTCATTTATAAACCACACTTTCATGCTCAATAATTTTTCTTTGAAATATTCTTTCTCCATTAGATTGTAGATTTGGATGAACACAAATAGGGTTCTAGTCACA
Organism: Torreya grandis; assembly: GCA_037957365.1. Taxonomy (NCBI): domain Eukaryota; kingdom Viridiplantae; phylum Streptophyta; class Pinopsida; order Cupressales; family Taxaceae; genus Torreya; species Torreya grandis. Next base: position 100,093 of record JARHVA010011014.1, read on the forward strand.
ATCCTGCAAAAACACTATTTTTTACAACTTCTGATTACCAACTACTTCTCTCAATAGATTTTAAGGATATATATAGAAAAATTACTTTAAATTCTTTCAATTTTTATTGATTTATGTACATTGATACAATTAACAACTCTATCTTGAGAACAAAATACAAAAGGTCAAATCTTCTTCATTCCTCCTACTACTCCATACCTCTACCTCTCCAAATTATAAATAACTACTTAACTTCTAATTAAATCCAATCATATGATTATAACATATAATATAATCCAAAAACTCATTTCATTTCCCTTTCTAAACACAAGGTAACTACTTACTTGGATAACTAACTCTTTGACAACTGCCTTCAAAATGAATTTATATTCATCATTCTTGCTTTATGCCAACTCCATTATAAAATGTAAATGGCACACCCTTCTTATACTAAACTTGGACCTATACATGACCTTTTAATAACATTTACTAACATGACATTTCCTCAAAGCACTCCTAACACACTAACTCAAATTCAAATATTCAAATGCCCATTTTGGTAGAGAAATGCCAAAGGGATATCAAGACTCACTAAAAGACCAACTTAATGACTCAAATTCCTTCTAATGCATTTTATAAGACTAAATATTTTTAAAAACCACATAAATACCTTACTCATGACATAATGAACATTATGTTAGTTGATTCCCCTGTATCATACTCCTAGACAAGGAAAGAAATTGAATGATCCTTGGATCATCCTTATCTTTTTTTTCTCCACCATGCTTCATCTAATCTTATTATTTGTTCTCATGTTTCCCTCTATCATAGACAAATTTTTCTCATTGCTTGCAATGCTTTCTTGTAATAACTTGCACTTGATATGCACTCACTCTTTAGACTTTTCTTCGATCATATGGGTTGTGTATGCCCCCAATATACTAATACAAATATATTCTCACCTTTTCCTAATATTATATTCATGCTTGCAATAATCACAATGGTAATTTCTTGACTACATATTATCTCATTGAATTCAAACGTCCATGTGCTCTATGTCTTCAACCTATTGTACCATTGCCATCATTTCCTTCTCTTCGTGTTATTTATCCTATTTCATGAGGCCTTCAACTATTGCAACTAATTTCTCTTCCTTTTCCATCATTTAACCATATGTAAATCTATCTAAGTCTGTTATATCTCTTTAACTATTTGGTAATTTTATATACAAAATATGTAATCAAAATTTCATACCTTTGTCCATCAGTTGTACTTCATTTTCTATGCCTTCAACGAGACCTATAAATTGATCTTCTTCTTATTTGTCCTTCCAATCACCTAGCTAGTTGCAATTGTATTCATTTTCCTAATTCAAACTCATCTCATCCTCCTCAAGATACTATTCATCCATATCTTCATATTCACTTTACTGTTCTCTCACCCAAAAACCTTTGCATCTCTCTCTTCATTTTCTTTCATAGTGACCTCTTATACTCTCTTTCTCTCTTAGATTTCATCTTTATTCTCTTCAACTATAGCCTTATTGGCCACTTGAATATCTTATTTCTCATGACCCATTCAAAGTGTGGGTTCTCTCTTTATTTAGTTACTCCATCATGACCAACAACTCATCCAATTGATGCCTTAATTTTGTCATCTCTTTCTCCATCTCTCTTCTCTTAGTGTCTTCTTTACCTTAATTTACTTATGGTATCTCTTCTCACTCATTCCCTATTTTATATTTTATCTCTCTATCTTCAACATATATTTATCTCAACCTTAAAAATATTCTTATTAATTCCAATACCATTCAAACTACCAATTTTTATCCATTTTCAATTAGTTAAAATAATTTCTATTCAACTTTCTAGTTTCTAACCCTAAACTAGGGTTTTAAGTTTTGTGCAAACCCAAGAGGGTTCCAAATGGATTTTAAAGAATATTTATTGGTTAAAACTTTCCTAATACTTGTATAAGGTCTTCTATTCTATTTAAAACATTTCCAATATTTATATCTTCTTGATCGAATTCCTCAACATGTTTTAAACATGAATTTGATAGTGTTTTATCAATACAGTCTATTTGTGTGAACTAGAATAAGATTAATTATACATTTAACTCACCAAAAGTTATTGAAATGCTTCTAAAAGATTATCCTCTATCTATTTTTAATTCTAATATGTATTACCATCACAAATAACTCTATATAATTCATCAATCCATCATCCAAGTAAGTTTCTTGACTGTCTTACTCAAACAAGGTACTCACAGGCTGCTAATTTAAATTCTTGTCTTTACTAGAAATAGAACAAGGTTTATATGTAATAAGGATAACTCACATTGTTTCCCTAATTATCCTCCTTTATAAACCACATTATTATGCTCAATAATTTTCTTTGGAAGATTCTTTCTCCATTAGATTTTAGGTTTGAAAGAACACAAATAGGGTTCTGGTCACAACCCTACATAACACTATTTATTACAACTTTGATTACCAACTACTACTCTCAAGAGATTTTAAGGATATCAATACTTAAACTTTCATCCATAAAATAATTAAAATGTATAGATACAAAATATTACTTTAATCCTTTCAATTTTTATTGATTTTATACATATACATTTTACAACTCTATCTTGAGAACAGAATACAAAGGTCAAATCTTCTTATT
>JARHVA010011015.1:2500-102617 GCA_037957365.1 Torreya grandis
TTGAGTGGTGTTAGTTAGGAAAGGTATAACATCACCCTCCTCATGTATATAATACACCCCTAAGCCTACTTATTAAATATTAATGTAGGGATCAAATATATGATTGTCAACTACCCATTAATCCAAGTATAGGTCTGAAATGCCTTTAAGATGGTCATGAGGATCTTGCTCACTAGAATTTTCATTCTCACATAATATGGTATAGTTGACATTTGCAAGGTTAGGCATATAGGGCTCTATATGGAACTTAGAGATAGGTTCTAACCTAATAGTGACCTCAATCCCATATCTAGTCTTGAAAACCATGTATGACTAGTTAGAGGACAAATAACCCCCAATTATTATAGTAAAGTCCCTAGATAGGCATAGGTAAAAATATGGGGATTGGTCTATAGCCATTACATCCTGAGTGATGACACAATTTGGGCAAGCTTCCAATGTGATCTTAAAATATTTCAATATACCTATTAATTTAGTGGGAGAACCATCCAATTAGAGAACACCTTTTTCATTAGGCATATACTTAATCTTAAGCTTATTTTATATGGATTTAGGCATAATTGAGGTTGAATAACTTGAATCTATCATATATTTGTGCACTAATTAATCCCTTATGATGACCTAAAAATAGAATGGAGGGGGCTTTATAACCTTAAGGGGATGAATAACATTATGAACTTGACCTTGCGTAGGAGCTAGAATAGGAACTTGAATTTGTCTAGGCTGAATACTATTTATAAAAACAATGTTCACCTTATCATCTATCTTGCTCACATGAGAAGGCTTAGAGAGCTCTTATTGAATCATTTATTTCTATCCCTGAATAATCAAGGCATCATATATAGACATAGTGAAATTAGCCTTTTCATATGATCCACAATATTGAATGGAAGCCTAATACCTTTGAATTACACCTTTAAAGTGGAAGTATCACTTAACACTTGAGTGACATGAGAAATAAAAGGAGACTTCTGATACTATCCATGATGTTGAGGTATTTTTTGAGTTGTAGGAGCTTTAACATCTATATTTGAAGTGGTAAGATGTTGATTGACTTGTCAAGGTATTGAAGAAGCCTTAGGCTACACTAAATTATCATCAAACATCCTCTTCTTAGAATTTATATTGGTTACAACTGGTTCATATGGCCTTTGTGTATTCTACCCCATTTTTACTACTACATGCTCAAATATATGCTCCCCTTCTTAAAATTTTATGCACATGGTGTCAGATGGTGGCTTACCCATGCTCCCTTACTATTTAATTTGAGATTCTAATGATGTCATGGCAAACATGTTGTCTTGATTTGTTAGAGGGCCTTGTGGTGAAGGAGGCATTATGTCCTAGCCTTAGAATGAAGGAGCTTGCTCACAACTAGAATCTTGATACATTTATCCACTTGTAGCCATTACTATCTCATTGGACTAACCTCTTGATTTCCATTTACCCTCTTGTTTAAGGGTGTTTTGTGAGGGGACCAAGGCCCTTGATCTACTTATAGCTATAAAATTATAGCTATTATAATATCTAAATTGGATAATTTGGCCTTGGTCTTATTGATTTGATGGATAAGGGGGTATATTATAGGATTGAGTAGGGTATTGGGCTTGGAAGGGACCCTAGTATGGCCTATATGAAGTCTATTATTATCTTTCTAAAGCCACTAGCTTGCTATTTTGTGCCTTTAACAAGCTTTCAATCCCTAAAAATTTATCCACTTGACTATGATCAAGTTGGGTTTGATTTTCTAGAGTGGGAAATGGAGTAATGTTAGGTGGGGTTGGTTAAAGCTTATGAAAAAGTGGCATGAGTTTCCCTACTTGTATCAAACAAATTTATGCCTTAATAGATATCTCATAAGCCCCAAGCAGAGTTTTCCCACCCATAAATTAGATCATGACTACAATGTCTAAATTTAGTGCTCTCAAATAGTAAATAAAATCATAATTGGATGTGGGCTTACTGATGATAGGGATCCTATCCCAAGTCTTTTGGAATATATAATTGAAATCAACCATAGATTATTGGGATGCATTCTTGATTGAGATGATTTGTTCAATGAGTGACACATGGTCACTTATATCTTCAAAATGTTTACATAAACACTCACCAAACTCATCCCAAGTATTTATTGAGGCAAGAGATAGACCCCTATACCATTACATTGATTTTCCTCTCAAGGATGTGGCTAGTAGTCTCATGGCTACATTATCTTGTGTAATGTTATGCACTGAGCAAAGGTCTATAATGTTAGATATGTGCTCTACATGGGTGGTGGAGTTTTATCTTTTAAAGTATGGTTGAATATTCAAAGAGGTAATAGGGATATCATCATTTTTCTAAAGGTTAATATGACTACCACCATTTAAGCGTATAAAATCTTGCATTTTGGGTTGGGTTGCACTGCTTAAAATAATAAGATGACTAGGAAATGAATATTTATTTTGGGGATAAGGAATTATCCTATTGAATCTTGATATTTTATATGAAATATAAGGTAGCTCAATGAATTTAAAGGGAATACCTTTACTAGCTAACCTTCTAGTAATCTTTGGCATGAGAGGTCTTGTCTAGATCATGTTATGAACTTTGCACATGGAGAATCTTTAGCTTATGATGATGGTGGATGTCTCCCTCTAATAAAAATACTTCTTGTCAACTTCTAAACTTTAGCTATGCTAAAGAGAATGTTTCCTATCGAGCATGACAAAAATTATTGGACACTTAGGTTACACCCTAGCTGAGAAAAGGATTGTTTATGTCCTCTTTCTCAAACCTAGTCCAACATGGGAATGACCCTAGGTTGTGGGTTACCTAAACTTGGGTCATACCTTTAAGATTTTTAATGAGGTTAGATCTTCAGATATGATAATTTGAATCACTCTTCTTAATAATTAATCTATTGGGATGAAAAGGGGAGAAATGTATGAATGAAAACCTACCTTAAGTGTGGTGATGCACCAAATTTTCAATGATCTAGTCTCAACTTGGACACTTCCATGACTACTAATCAATCTAATAGAGACAAGGATTGATCATATTTTATGACAAGGTTCCAAACATGAGTATTTTGTATGAAGGTTGAAAGAGACCTACAACTTAAAGGACAAAAAAAGATAGGTCAAAGTAAGACACTATAGACTTATGAAACTTTAAGAGGAACTTCACTAGCTAACACATCACACAACCTATAAGAAACTAATAGCCTTAAATCAAGGTACATGAAGGACCTAAAGATGATGAATAAACAACATACATTCTGCATATCAAAATTAAATAGAATATACTTAGCCTTAAATAGAATCTAAAACTTGTCTTATATTGCTTCAAAGGAGTTTTACAAAGTTATTTTGAAAGAGCTTCGCTATATGAAGCCAAGAATCTAAATCAAGATTTCAAATCTACTATTTATAGGAAGAAAGAAGGTAAGAGAGAGAAATTGGTGTTGAAGGGTTCATTAATGAGCCTAATTCCACTCAAAACAACCACCACCATAATCATTTTCAAGCCTTCCCCTACATTAATTTCACTATATCCTTTTTTGGCATGATGGAGAATGTGAATATCAAGACCAGTTGTAGGAAGTAATCCCCACCACCTCATGAAACCTCCTCGAGCTGCTCTACATCAATGCCCTTCACTATCTTCCTTAATCATGTTTGATGTTATTTATAGAATTCCTTATGTAGTCACCATTATACCATTTCTTCTAAATCCTATATATAGATCTATTATGGATGAAAACCAATCACCCTATTGGTTTTTATATAGTCATGATTGCATTGAAGATTTGTGGCTAAGGATTTTGATCATAAGATGTAAAACCTACATTTGAAAGGTTTTGAAAGGTTTTTCATAGCTTTAATGACATTAGATAGCTTTACAATATTTATTATTAGTGACTTAGATCATGTTTGATCTTAAATTTACTCATTTTACCTCTCTAGGGTGGCAAAATACTTTGTCCAATGTGTCTACCTTCATGGCATACCCTTGAAATATCTACTCTAGTTCAATATCAATTACATGTTGGACATATACTAAAGTCCCTTAGCTTTAAAATTTTAATTTTAGCCATTGATCTTTATCTCATTCTTCAAAATTATATCACCTTTAAACTTCATCATTGGCCATTGATCTATGATCCTTATTAGATGAGTGTCGTTGGATCTACTTTATCTTACATAATTGATCTTAATTTGTATCAATAAACATGAGCCATAGATATTTTCCCCATTTAATTATTTTAATATTCTTGTCACCCATGCATTTAATTTCAATATTCACTAAACATTTGACCCATCACTCACTATTAGATCTGATTTGTATAATTGGACATGTACCATCGATCTGCTTAGGCCTACTAACACTATCAATTACCATACACCATTATATTTATGTTCAAGTACTTGAGATATTACCACTTTTATAATTTAAACTTATGCTAACATTTTGACTTGATGCTCACCATTGATATTGGATGCATGATTAAATGTGTTCTTTTAGAACTTTGGTACCCACTGACACTATCCTCGCCAGCTCACCATTAGATATTTGGTATGATTAAATGTTGACCATTGATCTTGGATCATTTAAATTTAAGAAATATTTTAGAATTCTCATATTTAATAGCTACACACATGTTTGAGTATTTTAAAATCCCAATGGTTAATTATTATATCTTTATCTTAACTTTTGCATGCACATTTCACTCTACAAGTCTAAATTTAAAGGCTTATATCTTGAGATATGAAGCTCATCAAGATATAAAAATTTTAGAGGATGATATTGGCATTAAAAATTCATGTCCATGCAATATTTTGGCTTGAGAGGCTCCCTACGTGCATTTATTAAATGTGTAATCAAATTGACCTATTTATTTCTGCATGATGTGTTTATGACAGTCTGGCTCTTCTATACTTGTGTAATAACTTTCAAGGCTCAAAATTAGTTTATGAGACCTGTGAAAACTCATCCCATGATCTTGAATGCATTGATCATGATGAGAACTTACTTCCTCAAAATTTGACAAACTACACTTTAGGTTTTCTTAAAGTGTTTCAAAAACTTTGCAAGCTACATGTGAACTTTGAACCACTCATTCCATCCAAAACTCTCTTCATCTCACCCATTTTATAATGAAATTACTTCAACAATAAATTAGAATAGCATAAATAGATCCCAATATGACTAAAATATATTAGAATATATGATAATAGACAAGCCACTTTGAGGGGGAAACATCCACAAGTTTTAATAAGAGCAAAATTCACCATATGATTATAAACAATTACTCACTACCTCCTATATATAGTCTATCTAGGCCATGGTTACTCCATAGGTTGATTGACTAACCAAATGAATGCATAGAAAAATGTGATATAGCATTAAAGAGGGATAAGTAATCCATAAGTTGGATATTCCTATCTCAATACATGTGATAGGTTAGGGGTGTAGCATGCCCTTCCCCTTCAAACCAATGTTGTCCTCAATGTTGAACAACTCTAGATGTTGTTATAGAAAATCTTCACCTTCTTAAGTTGCATCTTCACTACTCAGGTTTTTCCACTTGATCAGATATTCCCTAATCTCTCTAGTTCTCAACCTCTTATTATGTGTTTGGATGATCTTCTCTGGTTCCAAAATGACTCATCCTTCTTCATCTATTTCTAGGATCTCTTTTTGGGATGAAACGTTCTATCCAATGACCTTCTTCAAATAAGAAACATGAAATATTGGGTGTATGTGAGATGAATGAGGTAACTCAAGCTTGTAATCCACACTTCCAATTTTATATAGAACCTAATAAGGGCCATAATACTTAGGATCAAGTTTGTTGTCCTTTTTTTATTGCTTCAAGGACATCTACTTATAAGGCTACAAATGTATAAATACCTAGTCACCCACCTCAAAAAATTTCTCACTACGGTGTTGATCTACTTATTTCTTCATCCTATTTTGTGCCAAGGCCAAATTATCTCTCAAACTAGACAAAACCTCTTGTTGATGCTGAATGTGCTCCTCCACATCTCAAACCTTGGTTTGCACCTTTAATAAAGAAGTGATGGAAGGTGGATGGTAACCATATAGTGCTAGAAATGGAGACATTTTAGAAGAGGTATGGAAATATGTGTTATACCACCATTATACAAGTGGTAGCCATTTAACCTAATGTCCCTATGTATTTGATACCAAATAACGAAGATACCCCTCTAAACATTTATTAACCACTTCTGTTTGTCCATAAGATTAGGGGTGGTAAGCTGAGCTATGAGCTAGCTAAGTACCCAAACAAGAAAATAGTTCAGTCTAGAAATTACTAGTGAAAATAGGATCATGATCACTTATAATTATGTTTGGGGTTCTATGTAATTTTAGAACTACCTCTAGAAAAATAGCTACTACTATACTTACTTAAAATGGGTGTGAGAGAGCACAAAAATGGGCATATTTTGTAAGCTTATCCATAATGACCTAGATAACATTCTTACCTTTAGAACAAGGCAACCCTATGATGAAATCCATAGAAACCTCCTCCCACCTTTGGCTAGGAATTGCTAATGATTGTAAAAGTCCCAGGGTCTTAACTGTCTCACCTTTATTCTGTTGGCATATCAAGCATTTTGCCACAAAAATTTGTTCATATCCCTTGAGTCCTTCACAAAATAATTCTTTCTTAATTCTGTGATAAGTTTTCAAGAACCTTGAGTGTTCCCCAATTAGAGATGCATGCAACTCTACAAGAATATTATGCTTAAGCTCTAAATATTTACACAAGTATAACCTACCCTTATACCCTAAGACCTTACCTTTCCATTCAAATTTGTTAGAGGCTAAAGTACCTTTCTAGAGATTCTAAATCACAACTTGTGTATCCTTGTCTTTCTCCCATTCTAACCTGGCTTCATCCACCCTATCTACTTGCAACATGGACATTGCACAAATTAATGCTTCTATGGATGTATCCTATCTAGATAGTGCATTTGCTACTACATTGTCTTTACCTTTCTTGTAGATGATTTCAAAATCATAACCCAACATTTTGGTTAACCACTTTTGTTGTTCCTCAGAGGATAATCTTCACTCCAAAAAGTATTTGACACTATCATGATCCATTTTCACCTTAAAGTGTCTACCCATTAGATAGGGACTCCATTATTTAACTACATAAAGAATAGCCATCATTTCTTTCTCATAGATAGGTTTTTGTAGATTCTCAACTTTGAATTGATGACTCTTAAATGTAATGGGTCTTCCTTCCTACCTTAGTATTGCTCCCAACCCAGATCCAGAAGCATCACATTCAATAGTGAATGTCTTTGAGAAGTTTGGAATAGCCAAAACTAGAGTGGTGCACATAGCTACTTTAGTTTTCTTAAATGCTTTGGTGGTAGCATCATTCTAATGGAAGGCATCCTTCTTTAGCAATGTAGTGAGTGGAGCTGCTATGTTGACATAACCTTTCACAAATCTTTGGTAGTAACCTATTAGTCTTAGGAACCTTCAGAGGTTTTTGAGAGTTTTTGGCATGGGCCATTCCATCATAGCTTTGATATTTTTGGGATCAAATTTGACATCTTCATGGGAAACAATTTGACCTAGGTACTCTACCTCCTATACTCCAAAATCACATTTGGATGGATTTTCATAAAGCTAATGCTTCTCTAAAACTATCAATACCTATTTCACATGTTGCAGATGTGATTCCCTTGTCTAACTATAAATCAATAGGTTGTTAAATAAAACCAACACAAACTTCCTTAAAAAAGGCCTAAAAATAGTGTTCATCAAGCTCAGAAAAGTAGATGGTGCATTTGTAAGAGCAAAGGGAATTACCAAAAACTCATAATGGACCTCATTCATTCTAAAATTAGTTTTATGAACATCTTCATCCTTGATTATAATTTGATGGTACCCTAAGTGAATATCTAATTTTGTGAAATAATTAGCACCATGCAACTCATCAAGTAAATCATCAATTACTGGAATTGGAAACTTATCTTTGATGGTGTACTTGTTGAGTTCCCTATAATCTGGGCACATCCTCCATGTGTCATCCTTCTTCTACACCATAACCACTAGTGATGAATATGCACTTTGGCTATGCTTGATGATCCCTACCTCTAGTATATCATGGACCATCATTTCAATTTCACTTTTTTATGCATATGGATATCTATATGGTCTGATGTTTGGTGGTTGACTCCATGGAAGTAGTTGAATGGCATGATCATGTTCTCTTTTTGGTGGTATTCTTTTTGGCATGGCCCCAAAAATAGATGGGTGGTCATCAAGAATCATCTATAGATCAGGATGTGTAGATTAATATGTGGGTTAAAATTTTATGGAACATAATCATGCAATAATTCCTTCTACCCCATTTTTTAGCATCTTGGTCATCTAATGTGAACTAATCAATTGTGGAGATTTTGCCTGTAATCCACATAGTTCAATTTTCTTACCTTCAGAATGAAAGTACATGAAGAGTTCTTGGAAGTTCATCTCAATGGTACCCAAGGTTGTGAGCCATTGGACTCCCAAAACAATGTCTATGCTACCCATGGGAATATCAAACATAGGAGAATGGAGATTGTACTCACCCATAACAAGCTTAATACTATGAAATTTACTTGAATAATAATTGCACCACCATCTACAATCATGACCTAAAATTTTGGTGCTGGGTAGATGAAATAGTTTAATCAAGTGGACAACTTATGGTTGATGAGTTATGTGTGCTCCCTGAAACAATCAAAACTCTCACCTTCTATTTCTTGAGGAAACCCACCACCTTAAGAGTTTGTGGAGTGCTAATGCTTATAAGTGCATGACAAGAGATAGTAGGTTGGGAATCTTTAGGTACTCCTCTATCTCTTCCTCATCATCATTGGAGGCATCATCTTCTTCTTCATCTTCATTAGATCCCTCAATATAGAATAACTTATTCTCAACACATCTATGTCCTTTGCTCCACTTGCTGTCACAATTGAAACATAATACTTTTGCATGCTTATCTTCAACTTGTTGAGGGGTCAATCTAGAAGGTGGAGGAAATATTAGTGTCGATATGCTATGATCTTTGAAGTGAGTGAATGGCTGCTTCTTGTTGGCTATGAGTTTTTTGTCAATTCTACGTGTCATGATAATAGAATAAAAAATCTTAAGTGGATTAACCATGCATACCTCATGTTGAATGTGGTCCTTGAGTCCACCCAAAAATAGGTCATTCAATTTCTCCTCAAAAATTATCTCCACACATAAGGATAGGTTATAAAAATGATGAATATAATCCTTGACATAGCCATTCTATCACAATTTTGCCAATTGGCTGAAGTAATTCTATGTCACACTATTGTCATAGTGTAATTGTAGCTCTTCTATAAAAATTGACCAGGTGACACTGAGAGTCATCTTTTTATTTTGATCACACAACCATCGATACCAAAGGAATTGATCAGGTTCAAGATATAAGGATGCCATGGTAACCTTCTGTCCACTTAGGATCTGATGTAGATTGAAAAAATTCTCCATTTAGTTGATCCAATTGAGTGGATCTTTTCCATCAAATTTATGCATATCCACCTTTGGTAACAGGTTCCTCTATGGCAATTTAGTTAGATTTGAAGTAGACTAGTTGGGAAAATGACCCTGGTGGGGTTATGCAATAGTGATAGATGGATGATTTGACTGATTATTTTTCAAATCCATCATGATATCTACCAAACTATCTTATATGGATTTCATATTAGATTGTATGCCTTGCACCTCACTTTGAATGCCTTACACACTATAGTTAAGCTGGCTCACTTTGTGATCTATATCAGAGAAACTTAGTACAAAGGATCTAGTACATCCACCTTCTAACTCCATCTCTTCCTTTTTAGGAGTTTTACCTAGATTTTTGGCACCCTTTCCTCAGTGTTGAGTTTGTGGACTTGCCATAAAAGGGCTTTATGATGTCAACCCTGATTGACACTTTTGACCCAAATTTGACCAAGTGATTTTGGACTTATGTCAGCCTCAAATAAAAACATAAAAAGAACATACCCTAGCCAAATTTTTCTAAGATTTCTAGAAATTTAAATAACTCAGAAAAATTTGCTAAATTGTGCACTATATATTAATTTTATGAAAAAACCTAAAATGGTGATAACTTTTGTAAAACAGATCCAGATGATCTAAAATTGTAATGGAAGATTAATTTAATTATTTATCACCTATAGTAAAAACATTGTAGAGAAATTTATAACCTTTTTTATATGTAGCCAAATTTAAAAAATTAGGGTTTTGCCTACAAGATTGCCCAAATCATAGTTCTGATACCACTTGTAATGAAATTACTTCAATAATAAAGTAGAATAGTAGAAATAGATCCCAATATGAGTGAAATATATCAGAATATATGATAATAGACAAGCCACTTTGAGGGGGCAACCTCCATAAGTTTCAATAAGAGTAGAATTCACCATATGGTGAAAAAAAATTACCCACTACCTCCAATATATAGTCTATCTAGGCCATGGTTACTCCATAGGCCAACCTACTAACCAAATGAATGCATAGATAAATGTGATATAACATAAAAGAGGGATAAGTAAGCCACAAGTTGGTTATTCCTATCCTTATACATGTGATAGGTTAGGGGCGTAACACATTTATGTAGAAGCTTTGTATGTGGGATAAATTGGCCAATACTACTATGATATGTTTATGTTGGTTACTTATGTTTTCCTTTATGCACTTCTTTGAATGTCTTACCTTTATATTGTCTTTCTTGTTAGAAAATTTGAATATGCTATTTTATTTGTGGCCCCCATGCCTATATATGCTTTATGTGACATTTGAATATTTCATTATTTATTGTATCGTCATTTTAATATGCCATCTTTACTTTTGTGGACATTGGAATAAGTCATGTCCCTTTAAGTGCATGGAATTTAAACATGTCCCTTGTTTATGATATCCTAGGACCATTGTATTATTGAATTGATTATGAGTGCCATTATGTGTGTTTTTGTTTGATTGTTAATCTTGTAATATTAATATCTAGACATTTTCATGATCTTTATGATACATCTTAGGCCTTCATGTGATGACATTTTTCTTTGTGACACAATGCTACATTTACCTAGACATGTTCTCCTATATGCTACATGGTTCATTCATAGTTATATGGTTATATTATCTTTTTGAGGTGAGGTAACTACTAGTTTCTATTATTCCCTCACCTTAATGGAGGGCATATCAATGGCATCATGTCATAGAGACATGTTCTCTACACTTGGCATAATTTTTATATTCAGTGGGGGTAGGATATGAAGCACGTTTTCCACACTTATTCAGTATTTGGTATAATTTTTAGATTCAATGGGGGCATTCTTTGAAAGCATGTTCTCCACACTTGTTCAGTATTAAAAATACCTAGATTCAGTGGAGGCATGCTTTGGAAGCATGTTCTCCACACTTATGTAGTTTTTGAATTAGAAAATATACATGGTTAGATAAATTAGATTCATAGTTATGGAATAATTCTATACATTGGTATCATTATTATATATAATTTTATCATGAGACATATCTAAGGTTCATATGATATGCAATGTGCACCTAATATTTCAAAATCCAAATTAGTTTCATATTTCAAAACACTCTCAAGTACTATCATTACCCACGAAGATGGACTTTTACAGACTGTATTAAGCTAATATACTATAGTAGTTGGTTCAATTTTAGTATGGTTGAGGTGATTAAATCACTCAATCTTGCCAAGTTTTTAGGTTAGAATTGATTATATCATCCATCCTCACCAGTTTGATAGTATGAGTTGACTTTACTCACTCATGCTCACCAAGTTTTAAGTATGATTGGGTTACAAGGTTGAGATAATCTCAATTTCTTGGTGGCATCTTACCTTTTCTCTAATGTTGTGGTCATGTGCCTTCCAATATCTCTATCTCCTTAGATATATGCACTTTCCATATTTATATATATTTTTACTAATCTTAGTTTCAGAGCCTTACAATAATATATCTTTTTAAATCAATTTCTCAATAGGTAAGGAAGTTGCATTGATACATAAGTGTACTTCTAAACCTTGGTCTTTCAATTTAAATTTTTTAAATACTTTAAATTTTAGATTATATGCACTGATTATGTATTGTAACATGCTCTAAGTTGTAGGTTAGTCACTAAAAAAACACTCAACATGGACTCAAACAAATGCAAGTTGTGTTATACACACCTAGGTATACATTTGTTCTCATTTAAACCAAAAATTTAATTAATAGATTAAAGTGGGGGTCGGGGTGGATAGGGTGAAATGTAGATGATATTTATGGATTATATAGAACCTTAGTCTTATACACTTAGAAAATTCAGACCTTAATTGTTCTTCTTAGTTATATACCTTTCTTACTTTTAGACATCTCATGTGTACTCTATCTTGTGCCCCTTGACCTATATATATGTTTAACCAATTTTCTATTGATGATACACATCTTCAATCTTTCCTATAATGATTAAAATGTTCTTATATTATTCCCTTACAAGTTTTGAGATTATACCTACTTTCTTATTCCTTGGACACTAGCATCCTAGATAGACACTTGCATCAACGTAGGTATCCTACTTGGATACAAGTGTCTAGTACCCTAAAGTCATATATTTAAAAACAAAACATATCTTAATGGTCAACATAAGTATTTAATGTGAGATAATTTATGAAAGGAGTGGTATATATTCACAATCATTCCTCATTCATTCCTCACCTATAACCTAACACAGACCAAGGTAGCTTATCAAAGAATTCAATCAAACACTTGATAAAGTAAAACTTCCATATTTTATTCTATTTTAATATCAATCATAGGGATAACACATAAAAAGGTCCAAATTATTGAAAGAGTAGCCTAAGATCTCAATTTTCCAAGTTATAATCTAGGGCATTGTTGTACTTTCTTTCCACATATTATATGATTCACACCCAAGATAATACATAGGGGAGAACTAAATTAGTCTAAGGCCCTATTTGGATTATTATATATGTAGGAAATTATCATTTACATAAGTTTCTTTAGGGTTATCTTGACATTGTGTGCATGTAACCCATTTTTTCCAATGTCACTATGAAGATGAAGAACTAGCGTTTTATAATTTCATGAGGAGATATAGTCCATGACATAGATTTGAATTAAATAGAATGAAGGTGAAGACAAACCAAAAGAATCTAGGTGATCACATCCTTTTCCAATAGGTATTATGTACATGATACCTACATCATGCTTATATATTAGTATCGATATAACCATCTAAGGATAATAATAGTTTTTATGGCTCTAAAGGCACCCAATCTAGAATTTGATGATTGATCTAAAATATTATTCCAATCTAGTTCCTACTTGTTCTAGATCTAGAACCGTGTCAACATAAAAACCAAGTATATTGTTTCAGTGTCATTTCCATATCTAACATATATGTACTTACTATTTTTAACATATCTCAATTCAATGAATTTATCATAAGTTATATCTAAATTTTAGCATTTAATTGGCCTATTATAGAGATAGATTATCACCATTTTAACCTATGCTATCTCTATCCCCTTTAACCCTATATTCTCTAATCTAGATTTTTAGGGTTAAATAGTTCATAATTTCAAAAATTACTTAGAATTTTTAAATTCTTGGCATGAAGATGTATCTTATAATCTATTCCATTCACATCACATGGATTTATTTATGAATGGTTTTTAAATTTAATACCTGGTTCATTCACATTTCATTTGGAAATTGTTATAGGATGCATTTATTATATAAATTAGATAGCTCACTAATCCCCTTGATTTTATTAATCAACTATTCTTAATAAAAATACAACCCTATCAAATTTTAATCTCAAATTTCATGATATTTGTAACAATATTCCCAATACATACATACCTCAAGAAGTAGTCATTAGATATATGCATTAATGTCTTAGATCCTATCATATACATTCTTTTCAAAACATCTAAGACAAATATTTCAATTTTAACATATGTATAAGTTGTCACATTGGATAGGGTGATGTATTATAAAATAATAATGACCAATTATGCTTTATTTCATGATTATTTACTTATAATAAGTTCTTAAAGATCAACAAAATCTTAATTTTTCTTTTGATGATTATTCAAATCATCCATTTGTTCATAATATTAAACCCATCACAAACAAAATTTTTGATCTCTTTAAATAGGAAATAAATTCAGCTATTATTGACACTTGAAATTGGTTTTATCAAAACATTCATGTTAGCATCAATAGTTATAGAAGATATATAATGAATTCTAAGAAGAACAAGATGTGATACACATTGAACACATTGATAAAAGGTTTACAACTAGGAATGTGTTATCAAATAAAACTTGTCAATGTGCACCAAAAAATAAGGTTACAAGATCAATAAATTTTAGATCTCATGTACTTAATAGCCATAGTGTAAATCTTAGAAAATATCTATGGAATTAAAAATGGTGACAAGATTTTGATAGATGACAAAGAGATGAGTATGAAGGGTGGAATAGTTGACCTAGAGATAAATGACATATTTATTATCAGAAGGGTAGGAAAGGAACATTAATTATTGACTGATGGTAAGTAGACTATCAGGTATCCCTATTAATTGTCTAGGCACATATAATAAGTTAGGCCTAGAATGAAACAAATGAGGTAAATGAATTTTAAACAAGGTGTTACTAAATTATTGTGACACTTAGAGGGAATTAGTTTAGAACTTGATTTTATTTATTTCCCAAAGTACCCTTTGTATTCATGAATATTCAAATTTAATATATATATATTACTAATTTGTCATCAATTTTCATATAAAACAATTGTAATGTATTTGATTAATTTGATATTTTTATTATGGATAAAAGGGGGAACTTAGTGTATTTAAAATGTTACCCTTGGGTCCATGCACACTAGAATTAGTGAAGTTAAGGTCAAGATAGTTTAATTACTTACCTTAGATAAACCATTTCAAACTAACCCAACCTAGCTTGGTACACCGTTTCACCTAAGGTGAGTGTTTAAGATCCCACTCATGTGATATGATAGCACAAAAAGTGAGTAAGATGGGTGTTGAGAATGTGAGTAGATAAACACACTAGTTACCACTTTAATTTCCATGAAATATTTTGGTTCTATTATTAGGATCAGTTGTATTTTATTGACACAATGATGAGAAAAAAATGTATTAGATCTCCCTATAAAACAGTTAACATTGGTTGGATAAAAAATAATAAGAATTCACAAAGGATCATCCTAGTTTTGGTAATTATAATCCTAAAAAATGGTTAGAGGATAATATACATGACCTAATTTATGATGTGTTCTTATGTGAACTACCAATACACCTACATAAATGGATTGTAGCATACACTTCAGATAAGAGGAATAACTTCAAGTGAAAGTATCTATGGACCAAACAACATAAGGAATAATTGAAGAGCTTGGACATGGTATAGACTAGGGATATGGATGTTTGGTGTCGTTATGTGTTGAACAAATATGTGTTAAAATTCACCTTATCTATGTAATCCTATGAATAAAAATTAAAGTACCATTTATTTCATGATCTGATAGGTTTTTATGTAAGATAACTACCATTAGAGATCAATACTTTTATGGTAGATAACAAGATTAAAAATTCGCTGATAGATAGCTAAGTCCCTCCTTGCATGGGTAGAATGGAGGGTGAAAGGTGGAAAAAGAATGGTATATGGGTATAAATAATGTAAGGATACCTTAACATGAGATAACCAAGTGACCTTGATCCCTAGTGGTGAAAATATGAGTAGGATTGACCATACATAGTTTATATAAGGGACCCTAGGTGGAGGTAGTATTTCAACTTATAATATGTCATGAGAACTCACATAGGAAGGGGATGGCATGAGGATAATTTTTGCACATAGGATTTTCACTCCAATGTGAAAAAATTAAGTGCTAGGGGTCATGATTCATACTTAGGGAAATATGTTTATTTAATCTAATAGAAGGTTATGCCAATGGAAATTGTGATGAAGATGAATAAGTGAGTAGATAAACACATTATTCATCACTTGAATTTTAATGAAATATTTTGGTTCTATTATTAGGACCAGTCATATTTTATTGATGCAATGGTGATATAAAATTATGTACCATATCTCCCTAAAAAACATTTAGCATTAGTTGGATCAAATATAACAAGATTTCATAGAGGATCATCTTAGTTGTGGTGATCAAAATCTTGAAAAATGGGTCAAGGAAAATCTACATGACCTAATTTATAAGGTGTTTTTATATGAACTAAAAACACACCTACATGCATGGATTGTGGCATATAATTTATATAAGAGGAGTAATTTTAGGTGAAAGTATCTATAGACCCAACAACATAAGGAATACCTAAAGAACTTAGACACAATATATACAAGGGATATGGATGTTTGGTGGTCTTAAACATTGAATAAATACATGTTTTGATTCACCTTATCCATGTAATCCTCTAAATAAGAATTAAATTTCCATTTATTTCTTGATTTGAGGGGTTTTTACCTAAGATAACTACCATTAGAGATCAATAAATTGATGGTAGATATTAGGATTGAATGTCTACCAATGGATGGATAAATCCCTCCACACATGGATGGTTGAGGGTGAAAAAGATGTGGTACAAGGGAAAAATAATGGAAGGATAACTTTACATGAGAGAACCAAGTGACCTTGATCTCTAGAGGTGAAAATATGAGTAGCAGTAGCCAGAGATAGTGGCCACAAGGGACCCTAGGTGGAGGGAGAGGTTCAACTCAAAATATATTATGAGCACTCACATAAGAAGGGAATGGCATGAGAATAATTAATGCATAGGGGAGTTTCACCCCAATGTGAAAAATTTATGCACCATGGTGTAGGAGTTATACTTAAGGAAAGATGTTCAAGTAATCCATTAGAAGGTTGTGCTAATTGAAATTAACATGAAGATTCTTCATCCATCCCTACATAAAGTACCTACCTAAGTGATATAGTTATAAAATTAGTGTGTGTATAATTGTAACATCATAGGTTTAATGTTATATTTCATAATAATAATAAGGGAATAAATGTGATAAGGCCCATTTTAATTTACCAAGGAGTTAAACAAAGTACATAGATTTTGCATTGAGTAATGTAGATTGGAGCACCACCAATTGGAGGGGATTTAACCCCTCAAACAAGTGGAATAGTTAGGGTTTGAGTTCAACCAATGACAAAACATATTATTTATTTGGTTGGTGGGATAATATTATATCCCATCAAGGGAGGTAGTGGGTTCACTACATCAATAAAAAGAAATGTTGTAAGAAGTTAAATCTTAGGAGTGCCTATTGTCGGTGCTCTAATACAATAAGTGTATATTATGGGTATATCACATGATGGGTAATGTTGTGGATCATGTACACAAGTGTGAAATCATCTAGTATGAAAAGGGGATTACACAACTTGAGTGAAAGGTGAGTCAATTTTCTATGAAATTTTAGGATCATGCCCATACTAGTATGGGAAACTTGACCTAGATAAAAATATTATGAATTATGATATCCTTAAAGAATGTTTCATAAATAATTTTAAAATCCTTGAGTTTGAATATCAAATAATCATTTTATTTAAATAAATCAATTAGGATGTAATTGAGATAATTTATGCTTATGATGCCTAGTTTAAGAATCTACTATCAAAGCTCTTATATGTACTCTAGACATTAAAACATGATTAATGGTTCTTAAAAGTATTTTTTCTCTTTATCTATCCACTCTAGCGATGAGGACCCTAATTGAGCCACATGAGGCTCTATAAGCTATTCTACTAGATGAAATAATGAGAGGTATAGATTCTAGAGTGATATTGGACTTGGAGGTGTATATTAATTTAATGAACTCAATGATGAAAACTATAGTGTAGAATAAACCGCATGACACTCTCAATGGGTTGTAGTTTTTGAACTACAAATTAGAAAAGCATATCAAGAATAGTTTCCCTAAGTGGATTGTGTACACCTTAATGTCATCTTATGAAATCTATGGGCAAATAAATGACATGTAAAATTTACCCTACTAATAAAATCCACCCCAATAATATTTTCTCCCTAATACAAGATTTGTGACACCACTACACATGATAATAGAGATTTTACGTTAGTCAATAATTTAAGAGACTGAAATGAAAGATAAGTAGTAGAAGAATATTCAAATTAACCATATAATGGATATGGGTATCAACATAAAAATAAAGATTTTAGAGGTTTCATATTCTTTGGTGGAAGACTCCCATCACATGGTTACTTCAAATTTGAGTCATTAGACCACTTTCAACATGATTTTACCATGCACCCCACTTATGCATACTATTGACACAAAACCACAACGTTGATGATTGTATATACATGTATGAGAAGATCACCAAAAACCAAGACATGAAAATAAAATAATAATGGTATGATTTGGGCACAAGCCCAATACATGATACCCTAAGGCATAGGTTAAGAACACTCCAAAACCCAAATTTAAAGTGTCAACTAGGAGTAGCCTGACCACCTAGTTAGTCACCATCCCTGATGCAATATTATGACCAAGCTATGAGTTGAAAAGGGATCAAGATTACATAGTATGCCATGATTTTCAAAGGGTTCCATATCCCAATGGATCACATAAGAAGGTATTCCTCCAAAATACCATAGATTCCATTCATAACCTACAAGGTGAGCTTCAACATATCCATGACATAGAAAAAAGTGAGGAAAGCATCCCAACCCCAAACACATAATGACACACAAGGAGATGATATCATAAAGATACTATATTTCATGCACCTTGATGGAATGGTGAGAATGATTAATAAAATAATAGTTGATTAAAATGAAAATAAACCCATTAATGTGATAGGGTAACACATGGCTAAAAGATGATACTTATGGGTCACTATGAACATGAGTTATGATAAAGAGTTATTGTTGGATATAGATATAAATGGTGGAATTCATTATTATGGATAATGATGAAGAGATAAATGTATTATTAATGGATACTTTATAAAAAATGGATAATCTCCCTCTACAACCATATCCCCATGTGTTGTTCATGGAAAATAAAACTAAGGCCCATCCCATGGGTATCCTTACCAATGTCAACCTAGATATACTGGGTGTAAAGTTTTAAGAAAATTTAATTTAAATTACACATGTTGATAATTACTTGACATTATTAAGTAGGCTATGGTGCTAGGTGAATACAATAACCATGCCCTTTAAGCCATGGTTTATGATCTTCAAAAATGGTAATAAGCACGTAGTTTTCCTTTTTATCATATATCTAGGATCCTCATATGTGTAATGTGTTGATCTTGTGGACTATATATATAACATCACTACATAAGGGGTAAATATATTGGATCACTAGAAACCCCTTCTATAAGGTAGGATTTAAATTTACCCTAGCACAAAGAGATTTATTATTATTATTTTTTATTGAATTAAGGACAAGGAATTGATTCCAAGTTAGTTTTTATGTCTAAATCACCATCCTTTATTAATGAAACCCTACCCCTACTTTAACTCCCTCACTAAACCCCTAAATGGAAGACCTATTTAGATTCACCTACCCTTCATTAAATTCTAGTTTTGGTCTAAGTATAGCTTTAAATTCATAGGTAACTCCTTGGGAAAGCTTTTGTAAATATACACAAATACTACTTCTTTTTCTCATACTACCTTTGTTAAAATACTAGTCGATGTTGACACCTCAAAGGATCTCACTAAAAAATTATCTTGCAAGTAGGTGATAGCTCATGGTCCCAACCCCTAGAATATGAAGGCTTATTGTTTCACTATCATATTTAATTTAACACATGAAATTTGACCAAATATTTAAATAACCTTATAAGAATGTAGGAAACTTCTTGGTGGATAAACTTTTTCCCTACTCACTTCATTATGAATGCCTTTAATTTTGAGAGTCATGACTCTAATTTATCTTCATAAAATTCTAAGCATTTGAATAATAATGAGGACCCTACTTATTTTATTCACATATAAGGTGATTATAATGTTGATACACTCACTTTAATTGATAGGGTGTTGGACTTGGGCTTGAAAATAGGGATTCAAATTGCCATTAGGGAAGTTAACCAACATATAGAAATACCAAGGGTAGAACCAATAGATGCTATTTTAGTAGATGAAAGATATCGATCCTTTAAATCAATTTAAATTTATATACCAATTAAATTAAATACTATGGAAGATAAGGATTGGTGAACCAAAGTATATAAAAATAAAAATATTAAAAGATCTGAGTTCTAGTCTTTCAACATGAATCTCCATTCAAAGGGGTATAAGAAAGGTAGAGTAATTTATCTAGCATGATCGTAGGCCTAAGTGGGGCCCTATTTTATGGAGGATGAGTGGAAGTTTAATGGAAGACATCTTAGTTTTCAATAGGGTTGTTTGTGATATGTAGGTACCATTGTATGGTTATATTAGATTTTATTCTCTCGACATGTGTTCATAGTTGTCTTGTCTACTTCATTACCACTAGTAAAGGCATACCATTTGAGTGTGAATGTTACATATTTATCTCATTTTTAATAAATTATGGTATCTTCAAAACCCATTTATTTTTATCTAATCAAATAAAAATGGGTAGATATCTTATAGCTTAATATGGAAGGCATATTAAACTGGGATGATTAATAGTTAGTTTCTAACACTAAAATTGCTACATATGAGTGATGGGTATTGTAATATTATGAGTATTATGGGTAAAAGTGTCTCATTATTAAATTAAGACCCTAATATAATTGGACACAAAATACCACTCACACCAATCCTTATCATACCCATTATGATAAAAAAAGGTGTCATTATGTGAGACAAATCTTAAGTAGGTATTGTAAATAAGTAAGAAAAGGATTAATAAACTGACCCATTTTATCAATCCACTAACCTTGATATGTATGTGAAAGATTTGAAGACATGTGTACTAAAGGAGAGTGATCATATTGATTCAATTTTGTATAATGTACAAATTACTTCCATGTATTAGTGGAATACTCACAAACCCAACCTTATATTGATGATTCTAAATGTACCATAGGTGTTATTTAGTGTTGATGAACACTTCTCATTTTACGATTTAAAAAATCAAATGAATGAGTTATAGTTTGTGATAATTCAGTGATGTCTATGGTGGAATATAAGAAGAGTATGAGAATTGTCCATAATATTTATTTAAGTTTAGTGGTTGGGAGCCACCAGGGTCTAATATTTTGTGATAGTTTAAGTGGGTAGATCAATCTAAATGGATATTAACAAATATATTTAAACTAGATGAATTTTGATTAAACAAAGGGTGAAAAAGGAAGGGTAAGGTAGAAAAGGGAAAAGGTGTGATTTCTAATTTTCTTCTCAAATATTATGAAAAAATTATAATTACTTTGAGCATACATGAACCAATTTATGATATAAAATAACATGAACTTAGATTACATCATGAATTAGGAAAAATTTAGAGGAAATGTATAAACCATAAGTAAGAACTAATTTTAATTTAAGCATTTGATACTATGGTCTAAATAACCTAAGCACATCCAAATGTAGAGCAAAATAAAACTAAATACTTTAAATCTTTACATTTAATCTAGCATTAGCACAAATTAACAACCCTATGACAGATAATGTGACTTAAAATATGGAGAATCATCAAATTCAAGATGACAATATGCAATTGAGAGATGACATGGAAATTTAAAAAACTATATAGACAATATTCTTAGAATTTCTTAGTTATATTAAATGCTCTTGGTATACAATTGCTCAAAAATTTCTCTCCCTTAAAAAATACTAATCCCTGCCTATTTATAGGAAACATAGGTGGTTCACTAGTTAACATTCTCAAAATATCCACATGCAGGATAAGGACAACTATCCTTAATACAAAGACACAATGTGAGAGGCTTTCATGCCAATTCTGACAAGAATAAGTATATGCTAATTGACTAGCATATATTTTACCAAAAGAATATTATTTTATACTACATTAGTGGGGCCCTTCTATTACTACCTAAGGATGTTCTTTGCCTTAGTGTATTTTTCATTGATGAGCTCAAAATCTGTGGTAGGCTTCATCAAACAATCCTCTTCTTGATTTGCCAATGTGTCAAATTCCTTGTCATTCTTGGTCTTGAGTTCTTAAATGCCTTGGGCTTTTACAATCTATCTTCCAAATGGGATGATGATACCAAGGACCTTCTGATTGTCCATAGTATCCTAACCTTGTTTGTCTTTGATGCTTTGGATGTGTTGACTAACCCTCTATTTGAAATCCCCATCTTCCATTAGGCCTATGGCATTAGTCTTGGCTGGTCTTTCCAATGTTTCTTTCAAGATCTGCTCCATCTTTGAAATCAATCCTTTATCTTAATTTATGAAGATGTTGACCCTATCAAACTAATTTCTTAGGTATAATATGTTATCTTCAATGACTCCTAGGAGGGCATGCAAATGCTTCAACTTGATAATTTTGATGCCTTAGACCTATTTGGTATGGTGGGCATTAATCAATTTAGTTGTTTGATCCCTAGAGTAATGCCACTGAGTAAATATTGTTTATGAATTTTCAAGTTTATGAGCCAAGATAATTGATTTGGATTTCAAGGCCTTCAACCCTTCAAATGTGTTGAAGAAGGACTTCTTTAGTAATGCTACTATATATTCAAGGATTGAAAGTAGGACTTGGGCTTCCAAATCTTGATTTTCTTTCTCTAAGTTGGTGATCCTTTATTTCATTCCTTGGATTCCATCTAAGGTTATTTTTAATTATACCACCACTAAAATGGCCACGTCTTCCTCATAGATGGGATGCTCTCCTACTGCCTGTCCTTGAATAGGAGTTAAGCCCACAAAAGGTTCCACCTTTTGAAAGGTGAACTCCTTGATGCCAATGGTGGCCTTCTTTGTCACTATTATCTCAAAACCTGATGTGTCTAAATTGAATTAGACCTTTGTGTTAGACTCTTTGAATTTTGGTTGATTAAGAACTTCTATATTTGAACTCCTAAAGACCCTTGGGATGTCAATCCCCTGGCTCTCTTTGTTATGAAGGATTTGGATCCTTCTCTTTTCTTGTCTATTTATAATGTCCTATATCCATGGCTTAACATTATCCTGCATATCTATGACAACTCATGTTAAGGCTAATGATGGAGAGAGAGATGGGATTTTTTGTAATCTCTAATAAATAATCTATTCAAGAATGGCTAGTCTATAAATAGGGTTCACATCACTGAAGAGGTTAACTTCACTGGTAGGGTGAATGAAGGTTAACCTAGGCTTCTTTTTAGGTTCCAGGTGCACCAAGGCCAATTCTTTTTGTCTCTTTCCTCCATCCAGTGGGGTTAAATCCTTGCTTGTATTGTTAGAGGGATCCTCCTCCCTATCAAAACCATAGGTAGATGCAATTTCAACAAGGTCACTCTCCATTATTTCTCCTACCTTCAGGGCAATCATGTTAATGATTTACAATGGGGAAGGAGACCTCTATAGGGATGTATGGGGTTGAGGACCCTTTCAGGTCTATCTTCTATATTTTTATCTTAAACCAAAACTTTATCCTTTCCTTTTATATCCTCAAGTTGCTCAACCTAGGATTGCTTTGTCAATTCTACTCATTGAGGCTCAAAAGATTATCCTCCAATAGGTGGTTCTTAATGAGTAGTATTAGATGGTCTTGGTGATAAGTGATAATGTAAAGGATGTAATTTCCATCTCTCTCCTAAGGGTTTATTTTCTCTAACTAGCCTATGCTTCAACTGGATATTGTAGCCTTATATTTTTAGACAAGACCTCTTCAAAGTTCTTTTCCCTTGTATAGATACCATCTCCCATGCCTAGTTGATGTTTGTATTCAATATTTGAGACCTTTTTATCTTGAATTTGGTTGGTCAATCTATTACTAGGGTCCCATATCTTAAGGTCATCTAAATGGAAATCAAAAAAATTTCTATGGATCACCATAATTTCTAGTTGCTTCCAATCCTTGATCATAATCCTACCAATGTCTAGTAGAAAGGGGTGGACATGAGCCTTCTTATTTTTCTTTCATTTCACATACACAACATGGATGATTTGATAGGAAATCTCTTATTATAAAATATTACTAGGGACATCCATGGGCAATCAATAAGGTTGAATCATGATTCCTTATATTCTTATCATAGTGCAATTTGAATAGAACCAAACATCCCCCATGGCTTCAACTTGCCTTTTGATTAAAGGGTGGAGTCTTAGCATATGGAAATTAGTGATTTCCTCATATATAGCTAGGAAAACACCATCACAGATAAATTGCATGTGGTTCCTATATTTGAATATATGCAATTTAGAGTAGTGATGAGCAATAGTGGTTCTACCATCAGGGGACCAATTTTAGATGCCAGGGAAGGCTACAAAGGCCAAGAGTGAATCCAAGAGATAGGACATCAAATGAAATTGTTTTTAGGTCATTATCTTGATGGATATGAATGTTTTGGCCAAAAAAAAGCTTATTAGGTCTCCAATGGGAGGGGTTAAGTTATGTTCTAACATGCAGTGAACATAAGATACCTAGACCTTTCTTATAGAAGAAGTGGATGCGGAACAAAAGGCTTGATTTAGTAAGGTCATAAATATCCTAATGCCTTCCCTAAATTGGAAAATAGAAATCTCACCATTAGGGGACCTAAAAATATGGGACCCTTGGATCAACCAATGTGAAAGGACTAAATCTAGGTCTTGGGAATTTTCCCACTCTCTCAAGTATGGGAGGTCAACATGAGTTAAGGGAAGCTTATAATAAGTTTAAAATTCCATAAGAGCGATGCATGAAATATTCTTAGCACTTCTCTCTTAAATGATGCATTTTTTATCTATCCTATAATCAATGAAAATGGGAGTAAGGAGGTTAATACAATGCATTACCTATGGTTTGGCTGCAAGATAATGGAGGCCTACCAACTAAATTGAGACTAGGTCATTGTATATATGATGCATAGAGGCATTCCTCTTTTCCTCTTAGGAAATTAGCTACAATTCCTCCATAAGGAAGAATAAATCAAACTAATTCTTCATTCCATGCATGTTTAAGCCTGTCAGGTCCAGCTCTGTGTCTTAGAAGATCTTGTTGATGCTTGGATTTCCTTGAGGATATGCTCAGCTCTTATCATCTAAGAGACAAAATGGAATCATATCTCTTTCTATGGGTGAAAATTCTATTAATATTAATCTATAGATTAGGGGCTAGCTCCCCTTGATGCACCTTTAAGCTCTTTCTAAACTAACAACTATGAATGAAAAGGGAGAAGGAAAACAATTAAGAAAATAAGTGATGATGAACCAATATTTATATCCTCCTAAATGACTAAAACCAATACTTAAATATAAACAAAGTTTCTTCACACAAAACTCACAACTTTTGTGCATTATCACATCAGTGTTTCACATGTTAGATTCAATAAGGTATTTGACATTTAAGAGAGTAACATACAATTCTAGGAAAGAATATAGTCTTAAACCACTTTAAAATGTCTATACACTTATGAAATAATACTAACAAGGACTTATAATAATAATCTTTCTACACATTTGGTAGGAAATCAAGGATAAAAATTTAGGAAATATAACTTTCACTAAACAATAACAACATGATTTAGACCAATACATAACAATGTAACATGTGAGTGGAAAATAACTTATATTATTTATTTAAGAGTTTTGTAAGTACAAATCTAGCTAGAGTTTCACTATATCTAGTGGAGGCCCCTCAAATGATCTAAGAGAATGCATATATATAGCCTTTGAGAGAGAGGTCAAGCCAAGGGAGTTTAAGGGTCACTTAGACATGTGTCATCCTGAGAAAAGAAATAGTTACATTACATTCTGTAAGAATCTCCCTTTATGGTTACATAAGTAGATTCAAGATATTCTAAATTTCATTGTGATATAGATAGGTTCATCTTTTAGAATGTCATTTTGATGCAATCTATTCTTTACTGGCTCATCAAGCTATATAATGGTGTAACAATCTTGAACTATCGACCTAACTATTATGCTTGTTATACATTAGAGCTTAGGATTCGTGCCATTTATCATTTCCATATTTGTCCTCAAATTCTTGTCAAGTATTTTGAATAACAACTATTCCTCCTAGTTTAAAATTGACTTCTTGTGGGCCATTGTCTTTTGCTTAAATCCCAATGGCTGATTTTTGTAGTCTAAACTTGACATTTTGTAGGCCTTCACCTTTAGGTATTTTTTTGGACTTCTTGTCTTCGGCATTATTTTAGATAATTTATTTGAAAGAATTCTTTCTGGATCTTCTTCCTTTCCTCTCATATTTTTTGCAAGGAATAATTTCTCATTTCTTTCAATTTTTTTTTTTGAAGGAATTCATTTGGATTTTTTGCTAAGTTCCCTCTGTAAAAATAAAAGTGCCCTTTAGCTTGTTGAAAACATACCTTCATAAAAATGCAAGTGACCCATTAGACTTCCTGTTTGGCCCTTTTGAAAGGAACATACATTTTGAGAGAAATGTAAATGACCCCTTCAACTTGAAAGTGACCTTCAAAAAAATGCAAGTGTCCTTCAGTATTTTTTAAATGGTCCTTTTCTGAACAAAACATGCCCTTTAGAAAAATTACAACATACCCTTCAACAAAATGAAAAGGTCCTTTAGCTTGAAAAATTCCTTCGATAAAGTTAAAGTGCCTTTCAAAAAGTTACAAGTACCCTTTGAAAAAGTTATTTCGAACAAAAAGTCTGAAACAATTCCTTCAAAATGATTTAAGTGAAACATTTCTTGCAAGAGAGATACCTTTCATAAAAAATGTTTGGTCCTTCAAAAAATTTATTTCAGATAAAATATCTAAAATAATTATTTCCTTTAGATTTTTGAAAAGATCCCATCGAAAAGGCAAGTGTCCTTCAGAAGAAATGTAAGTGTCCACTTTCTAGAGAAAATGTCCTTTGGGAAAGTTAAAGTGCCCTTTTGAAAGGAAACATACCCTTTGGGAGACTTGTTTGGGCCATTTTCCCAAAGGAATTCTATCGAATGAAAGCCCAAAAGATAACACTTAGCAAAAGACCAAAGTAAACTTTCTAAAATAATTCATTGCAAAGGACTTAGCCAAAATAATAAAGAACAAAGCTATCAAAAGGAAAACACTTAGTTTTAAATGTCAAAGACTTCAGCTTTGTATAAGATCACTTCTTGCATATTGGACATGAAACTTGCATACTAGAATTGGATAAAGGTATAGACTCATATATTTTATTTTTAAAAGGGGTGGCCCATTTTGCCTTGAAAGACCAAAATTAGGTCAAAAAATTAGTGACTCGTAGGGGTAGTATGCCTACTATACTGACTAGACTAGTAGCCTAAATAGTCCATTGGGCATGGAGACAATTAAGGATTGAAATAAACTAGGAACCTTGATCATGATTCAAAACCTGATCAATAAGACAACCATTGACTACCTCCAATACACAAAGGAAAGAGAAACACAACAAAGACCAAAACAACCGCACATGTGCTACTTAGTACTTAGGAAAAGATAAGACACAATAGAAAGAAAACTAATTATATAAAGCTAACCAGATATGTTCTTCTCCCTCTTGGATCAAAGGGAAAACTTCTTAGGTCCCTTCCATGGAAAGAAACTTCATGATGCCAAACAAGTGGTTGGTTGGAGTAGGATATTGGTGACTCATATTTATTTATTTACACCTTGATTGGCATATACCCAAGTGGATAAAGTTTAAACATGTCTCCAATATACATGTACTCATCTTACTCTTTGAATCATGTCTCATGTTGGTCCTTCATGCTAGTGTAGTCCATCAATGGATCAATGGTTACTATCTCATCGTCATAGGGTTCATTTGTATCATGGATCTCTTGGTATGTATCATGGACCAAATCATTATTTTTTATCTCTTTGAGAAGCTTGTCAAATTGATCTCTTGCTTCATCATGGATTTCTTAAAGAAGGTTGCCTGGTGTGATGTTTGAGCTGAGATAAAAAATTTCTAGTTCATTCTAGAAATCATCATTTTCTCACCCAAGAAATCCTTCTTCAAATCCCCTATAAAAACAATCAAACCTCTCTCCTTCTTGATCAAAAACAAAAGTATCTAATTGCTAAAAACTAAGGGTCTCTAATTGTTTAACAACATGCTCTTAAACCTCATTCAACTCAGGTTCCATGCTCGATAATTATCTTCATCAAAGCAATAAGAAGGTTCATCAAACAAAGGGAAAGAAATCTCACCATGATCACATTATCCATCCAATATTTACAAGTGAAAATTTTCAATCTCATCTTCATATTGTTTGAACATTTGCATGTATGTGTGACCTATATCTTCTCCTTGAAACATGTCACCTTCAAGAGTCACTTCTTCAATCTTATTTTCATGAAAACCTCCTAGAACAACCACCTCTTGAGATATGATTTGACCATGTTATTCATCTTTGATAATGCTTTCCACTTCATGATCAAGATGGTATTAACCATGATGATATTCATAGGGATTACTTAGGATGATCTCATCTTCATTCTCACTCATGATAGTCTCTTAATCAACCAATAATTGCATTTTCTCTTGCTCACTTATCTCTCTTAAAATAGGTTCCTCTTTAGGATGGAAAGAAATGAAGGGTGAATGGATAGGTTCTTGAGTATAAAATGCAAGAGTTGGAGTATGGAAGGTAACGGAAGGTGAAGGAAGTGAAAATGGAGTATTGTAGGCAAGCACTAGTGAGCTCAAAATCAGATTGGGAATAAGAAGTGGGGTTTTCTTTGAGAGGCTCATGAGGAAGAAGAGATAAACCTTGGGCTAAAATAAATTGATTCTCTTCCTTCCACTTGATCAACACTTCATCCACATTTGATATAGCTTGATAAATCTCTTGAAGGTCTGTAGATGGGGTGTGTTTAGACATGGGATCTTCTATTGGGTCTAAACCATCCATTATACCTTGATTAAAGAACCTTATTCTTGACTCTAATTCTTCAATTTGTTTAGCTAGATTCTCTTGGAAGAATATTTCTTAGAGATCATGTGCATCATCATCATGATGAGGAGTAGCTTCATTTTTTACTTCATACTCTTGAACAATACTCTTCTCTTCTTTCTTACCCCATGATTCCACTATTTCATTCCAACCCATGATCTTAGGATTGGATCTCTCATCTTGAGGATAGGTATAAACTTCATCT
Source organism: Torreya grandis (assembly GCA_037957365.1). Taxonomy (NCBI): domain Eukaryota; kingdom Viridiplantae; phylum Streptophyta; class Pinopsida; order Cupressales; family Taxaceae; genus Torreya; species Torreya grandis. The sequence goes on from JARHVA010011015.1 coordinate 31,813, forward strand.
TTATCAAGGTCTTGAGTTGGTTTATGATAAACATTTCTCCAACTTGGAATATTGACATCATGCTAAGGGGCTTGAGAAGATTAAGGGGAACTAGGAAGAGTTTGCACATGTATAGGAAGAGTTGCTTGAGGATGGGCATGTTGTTTTCTAAAATAAGTAGGATGTTTTTCTTAAAAAGAGGGCTCATAATCTAAGGAATTGAAATAATTAGTTTCTATAGAAGGTCATTATAATGCCCTTTGGTGTTTGATTTATAGGTGTAAAGGATTAACAACAAGAGTAGTTAATGCATTAGATGGGTTAAAAGGTTGACTCTTTTTATTTTGGTAAGTTATATTTAATAAAAAGGATTTGGTTTATAGGGGGAGGGTTTATTTTATATAGGAGAAGGCTATTTTGGGATGGAAAAAGGGGTACAAGGATAACTACCTTGAGTGGATTAACTTCTCCACCTTACTAGTTTTTCCTCCATAGATTGAATGACTTGAGATTTCTTAAAAAATCATTCCTCCTTGTACATAAGCTCTTAATGATATCTATTTTGCTCATTTAACCTATCTATTTTCATCATTTATTTCTCAAACTCCAACATTATCTCCCTAGCACTCTTGGATTCACTAGGAGAAGGATAATTAAGAGGGTTGATTGAGGTGATTCCATGAACAACATGATCTTGATCAAAACTATATGAAGGAACACAAGATCCATACTACTATATAATGGAATTATACATACCAATTATGACTTATTGATGCACTAGGGCTACTTGACTAGTTGATTCAACTCAGAGTCATCATTGGTGTTGATTGAAATGCCTATAAAAGGTTGATTGATTGAAGAACACACCAATAATTCTTCAACACCTTAGATAAATTGTCCCACCAAGCATGCCAAAAATTGTTGATGCTTGGATTTGCACCCTTAAAGAGATGCTCAGCTCTCCTCATCCAAGCAACAAAATGAAATCATCTCTCTTGCTATGGATGATAATTATGTTGAGATGAATCTATAGATTAGGGGCTAGCTCCCCTTGATCTTTCTAAACTAAAAAATCTGAATGACAAGGGAAAAGGAAAAAATTTGAGAAAAAAGTGGTGGATGCACCAATATTTGATATCCTCCTAAATGACTAAAACCAATACTTAAAGATAAACAAAGTTTCTTCACACAAAACTCACAAATTTTGTGCATTATCACATCAATGTTTCACATGTTAGATTCAAGAAGGTATTTGACATTTAGGAGAGTAAAAGATAATTCCAAGAAATAATATAGTCTTAAATCACTTCTAAAATGTCTATAAACTTATAAAAGAATACTAACAAGGACCTATAACAATACTCTTTTCATAAATTTGGTAGTAAATCAAGGATAATAGGTTAGGAAAGATAAATTTGAATAAACAAGAACAACATGGTTTGGACTAATACAAAATAATGTAGCATGTGCATAGTAAATAACTTATATTATTTCTTCAAGAGTTTTGTAAGTACAAATCTAGCTAGGTTTCAATATAACCATTGGAGGACCCTTAAATGAGCCAAGATAATACACACACACACACACACACACACACACACACACACACACACACACACACACACACACACACACACACACACACACACACACACACACACACATGTATATATAATATAGCCTTTGAGAGAGAGGTTGAGCCAAGGGAGTTCAAGGGTCACTTGAACATGTTTCACCCTAAGAAAAGAAATAGTTACATTACATTATATAAGAAGTTCCCTTTATAGTTACACCAACAAAATCAAGATATTCTAAATTACATTTTTCTATAGATATCTTCATCTGTTAGAATATCATTTTGATGCAAATTATTCTTTAATAGCTCATTGATCTATATAATGGTGTAATAATATTGAACCATCAACCTACCTATTATTCTTGTTATTCATTAGAGCTTAAGATTTATACCATTTATCATTTCCATATTTGTCTTCAGGTTCCTATCAAGTCTTTTGAATAACAATGGTTATTCCTTGTAGTTTAAAATTAACTTCCTACATGCCATCATCTTTTGCTTGAATCCCAATGGATAATTTCTATTGTCTGAACTTGATGTTTTGTGGGCCATCACCTTCAAGCATTTCTTCAAACTTCTTATCTTCAACATTCTTTCAAAAAAATTGTTTGAAAGAATTCTTTCAGGTTCTTCTTCCTTTCCTCTTAGCTTTTTTGTAAGGAACAATTTCTCATTTCCTTTAGACAAATTATCTAAAGGAATTCCTTTAGATTTTATGTTAAGTGTCATCTATGAAAATAAAAGTGCCCTTCATCTTGTTGAAAATAGACCTTTAAAAAAATGCAAGTGACCCTTCAAAATTCCTATTTGGCCCTTTTAAAAGAAACATACCCTTCAAGATAAATGTAAATAACCCCTTGGACTTGAAAGTGACCTTAAAAAAAATGCAAGTGTCCCTCAAGGTTTTTTAAAGGTCCTTTTTTGAATAAAACATAATCTTAAAAAATAACTACCCTTAATAAAAATGAAAGGTCCTTTAGCTTGAAAAAGTCCTTTGGGAAAGTTAAAGTGCCTTTCAAAAAGTTACAAGCACCCTTCAAAAATGTTATTTTGGACAAAAAGTTTGAAATAATTCCTTTGGAAATATTTAAGTGTACCATTTCTTGCAAGAGAGATACCTTTCATAAAAAATGTTTGGTCCTTCAAAAAAGTTGTTTTGGACAAAATGTCTAAAACAATTCTTTCCTTCAGATTTTTGAAAAGATCCCTTCAAAAAGGCAAGTGTCCTTTAGAAGAAATGAAAGTGTCCAATTTTCAGAGAAAATGTCCTTCGATAAAGTTAAAGTGTTCCTTTTGAAAGGAAACATACCCTTCAAGAGACTTTTTTGGGCCATTTTCCTGAAGTAATTCTATTGAATGAAAGCCCAAAATATAACACTTAGCAAAATATCAAAGAAACTTTTTGAAATAATTCGTTGCAAAGACATTATCCAAAATACTAAAGAACAAAACTTTGAAAAGGAAAACACTTGGTTTTTTACATGTCAAAGACTTCAAATTTATATAAGAACACTTCTTACATACTAAAAATGAAACCTATAACTAGACTTGGATAAAGGTATAGACTCAAACATTTTGTTTTTAAAAGGAGTGGCCCATTTTGGCCTGAAGGGCAAAAATTAGGTCAATAGATCCTCCCTTCATTGTCTAAAGTTAGATAAATTTCTACTTCCATCTTCTTTTGTTGCCTACCTACTTCCATTGATGGTATTGAATAAATTTTACATAGTCTCTAAGGCTTTTGCACAAGCACCTGCCTATTGAGATTCAATCATGCTTATATTGGTTATGTTATGTCTAATTGAACTAAGTTGGACCTCCTTTTAAAGACAATTTGGGTATTATCCTAAGATTTAATGGAAAAATATCTAGGCCTTAACTTTATACATGCTTTAAATTTTATGGGACTCTCTCCCACATCTCTTTTGTGATTTAAATCTAAGGAAATCATTTGATTTAGATCTTTCAGGCTTACATGGAGTCCAAGTGACCTAGCTCTATATCTTTCATAGAAATTTTCATACTTACCACTTTAGGCACTAGCTATTGGCTTTTAAATGCCTCTTTATTTCATTCCAAAAACCTAAATCTAAGCCCTTGGATGTCATTAATACCTTGATCCTTAATTTCATGGTTATGCCACGTGTTAAGCTCATAAGGTCTTTGAAAATCCTTTAGTCTCAATGCATCATTGGATGGAGATCAGTGAGTAAGCAATCACCATCATATCCTTGATGATCCTAGACCATTAAATTAATGCTTCTTAGGGTGTACATTGTCCATGTGGTGAGCTCATGAAGCCTTTGAAAATTCTTTGAGCTTGATGCACCATTGGATGGAGATTAGTGAGCAAGTGATTGCCATTTGATTTTCAATAGGCCTAGACCATTAATTACATGTTTTATTATGTAGGTCCTATTAAATATTCTCTCTCATCTATCAGGCAACCACTTATCTCCTTTAAGGCACTTTATTATCCTTCCTTAGCTTTGTCAATTATCTTGAACATGCATCAGCCATGTGTCAAGCTCATAAAGCCTTTGAAAGGTATTTAGGCTTGATGCACCATCAAATGGAAATTGGTGAGCAAGAAATCATCATTATATTTTTTATAATATTAGAACATTAATTTCATACTTCTTAGGGTGATCAGACATGTGTTGAGCTCGTGAAGCCTTTGAAAAGACTTTAGGCTTGATGCACTATTGGATGGAGATCAATGAGCAAGTGATCACCATTAGATTTACAAAGAGAATATAAGATAATCATTAGACCCATAGAAATAAATACTTTGGGTAAACCATTAAAGCTAAATCCAAGACAATGCTAAGGCCTTAATATTAATATTTTATCCCAAGTTAGGTGACCTTTTGAAATAACTTTATAAAATGAGCCATTTAAACCCATAGCCAAATATGTAAGAATGGGTAAAAAGGGATAGAAAGAGGCTTGGGGCATGTTTAAAATATGATGTAATATTTTCATTAGTCATTTTATTAATTTGTTCCCATTGATTTAACTCTTACAAAATTTGAATTTGAACTCTGAGGGTTTCTTGTTCAGGAACCCTGTCTTCTTCCATGAAACATATGCTTATTCATTTAAAGATAATTGTTAGCAAGGTTAGTTTATAAAGCTTATTTAAAACTCATAAAGACTCATCCCTTTTGTAGGGAGATGATCTTTAGATTCTAACAAGAGTAACCCTATGTAAAACTGGTCTAGAATGTAGAGATTATAAAATGCTTACAAGGGTCCCCATTTTCAAAGTGGAAAAAAGGGGGATGTTCGTCCCAACAACAATGGTGACTTACAAGGGAAACATAGCAATATGTTGGAACCTAGAAACTATGATTTAGACCAACACATAAATCCTTTATCTATTTGGATTTGTATATCATTACTTAGGATAATTTAATGTTTAAAAAGGTTCAAATGCATAAACTTTAAATCCTCAGGCCAAAGCCTAAACATATTGTGTGTGTGATTTGATTCTACTTACTATTTGTCATGAGACTTAAATAAATAATGTCTAGGTTCATATCCTTTTGGCCATTACATTTGAATTTGAGAATATTTAAATATTCTCTTAGGAATAATTAATCTTAATTTAGGGGAGGCTTGGGCATTGCTCTGCTTCCAACCAGGTGTTTATAGCCCTGTTAGAGATACCTTTGGCTCCAGTCATGGCCTTTCTCCACTTCCAATCAAGCATCCATAGCCCCGATGGAGGTTTCTTGAATCACCTTTGTCTTTTGTCTCTTTTGATTTAGCATTAAGTATATTTTTTTCTCTTTTAAATAAAGGTTGGGAGATAGGATAGCCAAGTTTAAGGATTTGGTCAAATGTCTTGGCTTTAGGATACTCTCCTTTAGTTGAAAATTTAATCCTAGATAAGGATGTGTTTTAAGTGTAAGCATGCTTATGCTTTAGCTTTTGAACTCTCCTTCCACATACATGATCCTTATTACAATAGGGATTTAGCCTTAGGTAATGTTTTTTGAATTCTTGGGGGGGGGGGAGATAACTGATTTATGTGTGAGTTTTTGGAAGTTACTAAATTATACATAATATAATATTAAAACCTTAGGTCCTCTTGTGTAGGATTCATAGCCTCACTCAATATTACTAAAATTTTGAGCAATTCTAAATAAAGACAATCCATGGGATTTAATAAAACCAAGGAACACCACCAAGTATAAAAGATGAAACATAAAAAAATAAACAAAAATAAATAGACAAGCACAAGCAAATAAATATATACAAGCCTAGCAAGAAAAAACAAAGAAAGAAGGAAAATAACTAGTCTACCTACTCTAACCTTAAAAATATTATAGATTTATTCCATGAAGACCCCTAGTGGAGTAATAGAAAAATAATGATTAATGTATGTCCCATTGGTAGGAGAAGTAAACTTTGCCCCTTGAAGATCTTTCAATTTGAAATTTTTATTGCCAAAGGTCTTTGCTATTTGGTATGGGCTGATCCATAGTGGTGTGAACTTACCATGTTTACTTTTAGGCTCTAATGCTTTGTCCAAAAAAAGGACTAGGTCTCCTTTTTTGAACACTTTTACCTTAGGCCTCTTGTCAAACCATATTTTCATAGTTGTTTGATGCTTACTAAAGTCTACAAATGCCTTTTCTCTAGTATCTTCCATCTGAATGATGTCCAATACCCTAGAATTAACAAGGTCTTAGCTTTCCTCCATATATTCTTTCATGAATGTGAATGTAGGGAGATTTAAGGTGATGGGAAAGATAGGATCCTAACTATATACCAAAAATAGTGGTGATGATTTGAGTGCTTTCTTGATCCTTATTATGTCAACCCACAATGCATATTTAAGGAGTTTATGCCATGTCCTAGGTTTATCTATTACTGACTTCTTAATGGCCTTAATTAAATTCTTATTTATGGAGTCAAAAACTCCATTTCCTTAGGGATAATGATTAGAGGTAAACTTCAAAGAGATTCCACTATCATAAGCCCATTCAGGCATTTTAATAGATATGAAGGCAGATCCATTGTCAAAAACTAAGAAAATTAGGGTTCCAAATCTAGTGCAAATATTTTCCTCTAAAAAATTAATCACCTCTTTTATTCTTCATTGCTTAGTGGCTACTACCTCAGTCCACCTAGTGTAATAGTCCATAGTAGATAGGACATATTTGTGAGCTTCAGAAGAATTGGGATTAATCACTCCTATGAAGTCCAATCCCCATTATGCAAAATGTTTGTTTATTATCATTGGTTGTAAAGGCAAGGCTGCCTTTATTTATTTTGTGATAAATATTTGGTAGGAATGACACTCCCTCACATGTTCATATGCATCTTTGAAAAGGGTGAGCCAATAATACCTAGCCCTGAGAATATTGTGGGTTGTGGTTCTCCTTGAAGGATGTCTACTACCCAAATTTTCATGTAAAATAAACATGATTTGAGAGGCATCTTATTTTGACACACGTCTTAAGTAGATCCCTTCAAAGTTCTTCTTATAAAGGACTCCATATTTGATGAGGTAATGGGATGCTTTGAGCCTTAAATCTCTCTTTTATTATCTAGAGAGTCCTAAAGGACAATTACCTCTCATAAGAAGATGTATTAAATAGTCATACCATTCATTGGGTTAGAAGTTCTATTGATCCACTTAATGACATAGAGCTTGGGATCAATATTGGAAATCATTTGAACCAAGCCTTGACATTTCACGAATTTGACAATTTTCATCTCTATATCATATTCTTGTAGGATTTTCATCCACTTGCCTCTTCTTTTTCTATGCTCCTTTTGACTCAACATAGGCTTTATGGTTGGGTCAGGTAAAATAACATGCACCTTGTTTCTAAGGAGGTAATGTCTAAACATTTTTATTTCCTTTACCAAGGCATAGGCCTACTTATCAATGATGGAATAATTTACCTCTATATTTTTGAAGTTGGTGCTCATGAAGGCTATAGGGTGGTCATTCCCATCAACCTTTTGAGTTAAGACAACAACCATGGTGTGGTTAGAAGAAAATGAATCTAAGAAAAATCCTTTAAAAATATTGGATTTATCAAAACTGGGGTTTGACTAATTCCTCTTTTAATGTCAAAAAATGCTTTCTTGGATTCTTCATTCCAAGAAATTTTGGCATCTTTCTTAAGCATACCATTTAAAGGTTTGATAATCTTAGAAAAACTTGAAATAAACTTCCTCACAAATTTAATCTTTCCAAAGAATGACTTCAGTTCTTTCCAACTATTATGTAGCCCAATTTTAGAAATGGCCTCTACTCTATCAGGATCTATGGAGATCCCATCTTCGGTAATGACATACCCTAACAATTTTCCTTTAGTGACATATAACATGCTTTTCTTGGGGTTAAGCTATATAAAATATTTCCTACATCTATCAAATACTTACTTCAAATGCATTAAATGATCTTCTCTATTCTTAGAGAATACTATGAGATCACCATATATATGATGATGCATTTGCCCACTAGACCTTGGAAAGCATGGTTCATTACCCTCTAAAATTTTTCCCTTACATTAATTTATCTAAAAGACATTCTCTTGTAAGAATATGTTTCCCATTTAGTAGTAAATCTATTTTTATCCTATCTTCTAGAGCAACAAGCACCTAGTTATATCTAGAAAATCCATCCAAAAAGGACATCATGGCAGATCCTGAAACAACTTGGATAACTTGGTCAAGAGAAGGTAAGGGGTAATTGTCTTTTTTAGATGCTCTATTCATATTTTTGAAGTTTATGCATAATATTATTTCCCCATTCTTACCAAGTATGCAACCCAAGTGGAATGCCTAATGAGAAACATGATCCTTACATCCAAATTTTTTTTTGACCTCCTTAAAGGTCATGGGTTCTAAAATAGGGTTAACTAGTCTTTGATTTTGTCTAAAGGGTTTATAACCCTCTTTGAGAGGTATAATATGAGTAATAACCCTTGGGTTAAATACTTTTATATCTTCATAGGACCAAGTAATTATATCTTTATATTTTGTAAGCAGTTCTCTCACTTTTTTGTTTTCCATTTCAGTGCAAGCCTTCCCTATATTCACTATTTGGGGATGATCATGTATACCAATGTTCATTGCATGATAGTCTTTACCACTTACCTTGAGTTGCTTGGGTGCTTTAAAAATCTTTTCATGATTAAATAGCCTTTCCAATGAGATCATCTCTTTAGGTATCTTATTTTCATTCAACTAGATGATTTTACCCTCAAGCTCCCCTTCAGGAGATCTTTCACTAGCGTCATTGATAATGTGAGAATCAAAGGCCCCAAAATTAGTTAAGAATTCTATAATCTATTGATCATAATTGAGAACTTGAAAGTGATTTATGTTGTCATGGACTGAGGGACATGGTACTAGCTCAATATTGAGGTTTTAAGAATCATGATTAGGTATGAGGTTAGCTACAATAGAGGAAAGCTCATCAATAACTTTGTTTTCTTCCCTAAGGATAGACAAGATATTGAAGGCATCAGAAGATTACACCAAGTCCCAAACTCTAAATTTGTACATCTTAAGGTAAGATAACTTGCACTGGTACTTGCTCCTTACATGATTAACTACAAGTTCAAAATCTCCATAAACAAGTAGTTCCTTGACTTTATGCTCGATGGCAAGTTGTAATCCTAGAATGAGAGCCTCATACTCAGCCAAATTATTGGTATAGGGGAATTATAACCTATAAGATACATGGTACTATTTTTTCATAGGGTTTATTAATACAATACCATCTCTTGATCTTGATTTGCATCTGACACCATCAACATATAACTTCCATAGGCTAGGCATTGGAGGAGAACTCTTGGAACTGGGTTCTTTTATAGTTTCAAAAGTTAAAACTCCTAGATCAGAATCTAGGAAGTTTATCTTTTCATTGACACCATTATATTATGTTATCATGTGTTTCATTTTGGGTTCTCTTTCTACTCTTATGTAATTTGGCATACCTTTCCAAGGAAGCCACAAGTGTGAGAAATTAGTAGACATGCAACCATTTAAGGCCTTATTCCATGCTCTACTCAAGAGCAATCCATAAGCATTAGGAATATCCACCACTTGTATGCCAATGAATTGTTCAACCCTAGGTCCACTAGTTAGCTACATATGCACATTTAATAGTTCCCCAATGACCTTTAATCTAGATTTATCCACTTGAGTAACCACCCTATCAGATTTGATTGATGTTAACCCAAGTTGTTCACATATCCTGGTAGGCATGATATTGGTTGATGATCTAGAATATGACAGACAATTATGGGCATTCTTCCCAAATATCCTAACTATAAGCAAGAATGGTGGCGACTCTACTTTAGTTATTTGCATAGTTACATTTTCACTATCACTCTTAGGGGACTTCCCAGGGTTCTTAGACAAGGATTCTAAGAGTAAGTCTCTTTGTTCTATGATCTGAGTTTACTCATGCAGAGTGATATTGGCTTTAATCTTTTTCATATCTTCCATAATATTGTAACTAATTTTGCTTAAAGGATCAACAATAGGATTGGAAGAGATTCCTTTGGGAAGTTCATGATTATTATTTGATATAATGTCTAGAGGAGTCCCATAGTTGTTAGGTGGAGTAGAAGTAGTCAACAACTATTTTTGATCCTTATTTCCTATAGGATATATTATCAAGAACTAATAGAATGCTTGAATTTATTTAGGGATACTCTTAGAATCATTATCTTCTTGAAAAGCAAATTAAAAAGTTTCTACCATGTGCACTTGGTCAGATGGTTTAGATTTAGAAAGACCTGCAACAACATCTTTATTTGGAACCACTTCAAATGTGTCAAGTTACTCTTGGAAAGCTTCAAAGGCTTTGAAAAATTCAATGTAGTTAGTCTCACCATGCTTGGAGGTAGCATGCACCCTACAATAGTCTGGTAAGACAATATCAGTGAGGTTGATATCCATAGTCCTTTTTTCTAGAGGAAGGCTCATTAACTTTATTATTGTAGAAACTATCATTCTAAAATCTATTTCTAGGCTTGTTAAACTTTTGGAAAGTGAAGTTCCTTCTAGGGTTATCATTAGCATTACCAACTTGCTTTTGTAATTGCAAGAAGTCTATGATGAGCTTTTAGACCATTTTTAATATAGATTCATTCTCATTATTTACAATATAAAAAATATGAACTTAGCTATTGTTAATGCCATTAATAGACACTTAAGCCTTTTGGTCATTAATGTGTGATCTACTGGTAACTTGATGGCTTAAGAAACCTAGGTCTGATTAGGGACATCATGGCTAGTAGGTAATACATTCAAGGTAGGGAACTAGATTAATGTTAGATTATTTTGGTTATTATTTAAGAAAAGGTTTAATCCCAACATCTAAGGATTAACATTTGGGATAGAATAATCCATTTATCCCTGGGGTTGCATTTGGTCATTAATAACCACTACTTTAAAATAAGCTTGAGCCAATGTGATAATAATTGGTATAGCGCTTTTAAGAAATGCAAAAGTCATGGGGTAAATGACATCTTTGCAAACCTTTAGAGCTAAAGCTTCATTAGGTTTATATGGATCCATGGTCTAACTAAACATCTTTTGGAACCTAGCATTGAAGGACCTAATAGGTTCACTTATATCTCTATTAATAGTTGTGAATTGATGACAGATGACATAGGGGCTTATGATCTTTCCAAATTGATCAATAAAGATAGTATCAAAGTTATTCCATGAGGTAATACTATTGTTATGCAAATTAAGGAACCATTCATATGTAACATATTTGAATGTAAATGGAAAAAACCTACATGCTACATCTTCATGAATAACATTTAACAATATTAAAGTAGATTTGAAAGATTTAACATGTTTTTCAGTAGTTTTAATACTAATTAGACTAAATATTGGTAAATATTTCTCAAGATTACATGGTAAGTCATGAACCACACTTGGTATATTTATGGGGGAACTTCCAAGCCGTGCCATATTTGGATGAAGATCAAACACAAAAATCCATTGCAAGGGTGAAGATGGTAGATATTTAGAATGCCTATGTCTTCTTCTATCTTTCCTAGTTCTTCTATGGATTTTTAGCTTGAGCAAGGGTTCTCTAGTTTCTAAATGTGATCTGGTCCTGATCATTGGCAATTCTAACTTGAAGATTAAAGATCCTATTTGAAATATGATGAGTGAAGTTAGATCTTCACATAAAATTAACAATTAACTTGTTCACTAAGCTTATTTTTTAAGGATTTTCTCATAAAAAGATAAAGGACATTAATATTTGACCAAATAAGCTCAAAGATGTGTTGAATCACATAAAGATGGCCATTATTTATAACCTGTATCCTAAATAATCTCAAAATTCATAAAGAATCATCTCTATTTAGCCAAAATAAGCCATCCTAGGTTCAAATACCATGAATCCTTAAATCTTGAAGCTATTTTACCACAATTCAAATGTCCTTTTGGAAAGAACTAAGATCTTTACCTGAATAAACACTAAGATACATAAAGATCAAGTATCTTTACACTTAGAGCAAAGAAATACTAAACATTGAGAGCCTTTCAAACTTTTACACACTATCATAATTATGGACCTCCTTATAGCACTAGTAGAGCTTCCTACTGTTGATGCTTCTAAATGTACCATAGGTAATCTTCAATGTTTATGAACACTTCTCATTTGAGGATTTGAAAAATCTAAGGCATGAGTTACATTATGTGATAATTCGCTGATGTCTTTGGTGTTAGAGAAGTAGAGTATGAGAATTATCGACAATATTTATTGTAGTTTAGTGGTTGGGAGCCACCAAGGTCTAAATTTTTGTGATAGTTTAAGTGGGTAGATTAATCTAAATGTATATTAACAAATATATTTAAGCCAAATGAATTATGATAAAAAAAGGTGAAAAAGGAAGGGTAAGGTAGAAAAGGGGAAAGGTGTGATTACAAATTTTCATCTCAAAGACTATGACAAAATTCCAATTACTTTGAGCACACATGAACTGATTTATGATATAACATAGAATGAACTCAAATTACATAAAAAATTAGGCAAAATTTAAAAGAAATATATAAACCATAAGTAAGAACCAATATTGCTTAAAGCATTTACTACTATGCTCTAAATAACCTAAGCACATCTAAATATAGAGAAAAATAAAATGAAGTACTTTAGATCTTTACAGTTAATCTATCATTAACATAAATCAGCAATCTTCTTAGAATCCCTTAGTTATATTAAATGCTCCTGGTATATAATTGCTCAAAAAGTTCTCTCCCTTGAAAAATGGTAATCCCTACATATTTATAGGAAACATAGGTGGTTCACTGATTAACATTCTCAAAATATCCACTTGTAGGATAAGGACAACTATCCTTAATACAAAGACACAATGAGAGAGGCTTTCATGCCAATTTTGACAAGAATAAGTATATGCTAACATATTAGCATATGCTTTACAAAAATAATATTATTTTATGCTACATAGGTGGGGCCCTTGAGTGGCTATCTGAAGATGTTATTTGCAGTAGTGTATTATTCATTAATGAGCTCAAAATATATGGTAAACTTCATCAACCAATCCTTTTTTTGATTTTCCAATGTGTCAAATTCCTCATCATTCTTGGTCTTGAGTTCCTAAATGCCTTAAGCTTCTATAATCTATCTTTTAGATGTGATGATGATACCAAGGACCTTATGATTGTCCTTGGTATCCTATCCTTGGTTGTCTTTGAGGATTTGGATGTGTTAACTAACCCTTTTTCTAAACTCCTCGTCTTCTATTAGGCTTGTGGCATTGGTCCTAGTTGGTCTCTCCAATGTTTCTTTAAAGAGCTCCTCCATTATTGTAATCAATCCTTTATCTTCCTTTATGAAGCTACAACTTGATGATTTTAAATGAATCCTAAGAGGGCATGCAAATGCTTCAACTTGATGATTTTGATGCCTTGGACCTGTTTGGTATGGTGGACATTAATCAATTCAGTTACCTAATCCCTAAAGTTTTGATACTGAGTAATTAATGTCTATGCCTTCTCAAGTTTATGAGCTAAGATAACTAATCTATATTTCAAGGCCTTTAACCCTTCAAAAGTGTCAAAGGACTTATTTATCAATGCTACTATATCTTCAAGGACTGAAAGTAGGACTTAGGCTTCTAAATCCTACTTTCCTTTCTCTAAGTTGGTGATCCTTTGTTTCATTCCTTGGATTCTAACCAAGGTCATTACTGACTGTGCCACCACTAAACTAGTCACATCCTCCTAATGGATGGGATGCTCTCCTAATTCCTATCCTTAAATAGGAGTTAATCCCATAAAAGGTTCCACCTTTCGAAAGGTGAACTCCTTGGTGCTATTGGTGGCCTTCTTTGTCAATATTATCTTAGAACTTGATGTGTCTAGATTGAATTAGACCTTTGTGTTAGACTCCTTGAATTATGGTTATTAGATAACTTCTACATTTGAAATCTTAGAGGCCCCTAGGGTGTCATCCCTTGGCTCTCTTTGTAATGAAGGATTTGGATCCATCTCTCTACTTGTCCATTTACAATGTCTTGGATCCATGGCTTGACATTATCCTACATATATATGCTAACTCATGTTAAGGCCAATGATGGAGAGAGAGATGGGATTTTTTGTTGTTTTCCATAAATAAACTAGTCAAGAATGGCTGGTCCATAAATAGGGTTCTCATCACTAAAGAGGTTAACTTCATTGGTCAAGTGAGTGAAGGTTAACCTAGTCTTCTTTCTAGGTGCTAGGACACCAAGGCCAATTCTACTTGTCTCTTTCCTCCACCTAGTGGGGTCAAATATTTTCTTGCTATATCAAATGGATCCTCCTCCCTATCAAAACCATAGATAACTGCAATGTCAACAAGGGCACTCTCTAGTGTTTCTCCTACCTCTAGGGCAATCATGCTAATGATTTACACTAGGGAAGGAGGCTTATGTGGGGATGTGTGGGGTTGAGGACCTTCGCTAGGTTTATGTTCTATCTTTAGCTCTTCAACAAAAACTTTACCCTTTCCTTTTATATCCTCAAGTTTCCAAACCTAGGATTGCTTTGTCAATTCTACTCATTAAGGCTTGAAAGATTATCTTCCAATAGGTGGTTCCTAATTAGTAGTCCCAAATGGTCTTATAAACAAGTGAAAATTAAAGGGATGCAATTTCCATCTCTCTCTTGAGGGATTATTTTATCTAACCATATTATGCTCCAACTAGATATTATATCCTTTGTTCCTGGATAGGACCTCTTCAAAGTTATTTACCCTTGTAAAGATACCATCTCCCACACCTAGTTTATGTTTGTATTCAATATTTGGGACCTTTTTATCTTAGATGTGGTTGGTCACTCTATTAATAAGATCCCACATCTTAAGGTCATCTAATTATAAATCAAAAGAATTTTTGTAGATCATCATAATTTCTAGTTGCTTCCAATCCTTGATCATAATCCTACTAATGTCTAGTGGAAAGGGGTAGACTTGAGCCTTCTTATATTTCTTGCATATCTCATCCACACCATGGATGAGTGGATAGACAATCTCTTATTCTATAATATTACTAGGGACATCAATGGGCAATCACATCCCCCATGGATTCTACTTTCCTTTTGATTAGAGGGTGGAGTTTTGGCATAGGGAAACCAGTGATTGCCTCATAGATATATTGTAAAACACCATCATAGACAAATTTCATATGGTTTTTGTATTTGGATATATTCAATTTAGAATAGTGATAAGAAATAGTGGTTCTACCATTAGGAGACTAATTTTAGATGCTAGGGAAGGCTACAGAGGCCAAGAGTGAATCCAAGAGATAGGACATCATATAATATTGTTTATATGTCCTTCTCTTGATGGTTGTGAATTGTTTGGCCAACAAAAAGCTTATTAGGTCTCCAATTAGAGGGGTTAAGTTCTATTCCAACATGTAGTAAACATAAAATACCCAAACCTTACTTACATAAGAACTGGATAGGGCTTCAAAGGATAAATTTAGTAAGGTCATAGATATCCTAATACCTTCCCTAAACTAGACAATATTAATCTTACCATCAGGGGATCTAAAAATATAGGATTATTGGATTAGCCAAGGTGAAAGGACTAAATCTAGTTTATGGGCATTTTCCCACTCTCTCAAGGATGGGAGGTCAATATGAGGTAAGGGGAGCTTGTAATAGGCTTCAAAGGCCATAGGGGTGATGCATGAAACCTTATTAGTTCTTCCCTCTTTAATGATCCATTCTTTATCTATCATATAATCAATGAAAATGGGAGCAAAGAGGTTGATATAATGCATACCTCTAGTTTGGCTATAGCATGGTAAAGGACTACTACCTAAATTGAGACTAGGTCATTATATATTTGATGTAGAGAGGCATTCATATTTTCCTCCTAGGAATTTGGCAACAATTCCTCCACAAGGAAGAATAAATCAAACTAATTCCTACTTCTATGCACATTTAAGGTTGTTAGGTCCATCTCTATGTCTTTGAAGATCCTCCCTTCACTATCTAAAGTTAGATAAAGTTTTTCTTCCATATTCATTTTTTGCCTACCCATTGCCATTGTTGGTATTGATCAAATTTTTCATAGTCTCTAAGGATTTTTCACAAGCACCTGCCTCTTGAGATTCAATCACGCTTATCCTAGTTATGTTATGTCTAATTGAACTAACTTGGACCTCCTTTTAAAGATAGTTTGGGTATTACCTTGAGATTCAATGGTAAAATATCAAGGCCTTAACTCTATACATGCTTTATATTTTATAGGACTCTCTCCCACATCTCTTTTTTATTTCAAGATAAGTAAATCATTTGATTTGGATCTTCTAGGCTTACGTGGAGTCCATATGACCTAACTTTGTATCTTTCATAGTATTTTTCATACTTACCACCTTAGGCACTAGCCATTGGATTTTAAATACATCTTTATTTCATTCTAAAAACCTAAATCCAAGACATTAGATTTCATTGGTCCCTTGATCCTTAAGTTCATGGTTATGCCATGTGTTGAGATCATGATGTCTTTGAAAAACCTTTAGGCTCAATGCACCATTGGATGGAGATTAGTGAAAAAGCGATCACCATTAGATCCTTGATGATACCAAAAAATTAAATGTATGATTCTTAGGGTGTAAATTAGCCACATGTTGAGCTTGTGAAACCTTTGAAAAGTCTTCGATCTTAATGCACCATTGGATGGAGATTAGTGAGCAAGTGATCACCATTATATATTTAATGGGCTTAAACCATTAATTGCATGATTTTATTATGTAGGTCCTATTGGATCTTCTCTCTCATTTATCAAGTTGATAATTTTCTTCTTTATGGCACTTTATGATCATTCCTTAGCTTTTTTAGCTATCTTGAGCATGTGTTGGCCACGTGTTAAGTTAATAAAGCCTTTGACAGGTTTTCTAGCTTGATGCATTGTCAGATGGAAATAAATGAGCATGCAATCAATGTTAGATGTTTGATGGGCTTGGAAAATTAATTACGTGCTTCTTAGGGTGATCATCCATGTGTTGAGCTCATGAATCCTTTGAAAAAACTTTGGGCTCAATGCATTATTGGATGAAGATCAGTGAGCAAGCGATCATCATCAGATCTACAAAGAGCACAAAAGATAATCATTAGACCCATAGATATAAATACTTGGGGTAAACCATTAAGGCCATGTCCAAGACTAATCATAGAGGCCTTAATATAAATATTTTATCACAAGTTAGGTGACCTATTTGAAATAAATTTATAAAATGAGCCATTTAAACACATATCAAAATATTCAAGAACAGGGAAAAAGGGATAGAAAGAGGCTTGGGCCATGTTTAAAACATGATGTAAGTTTTTTATCAATCCTTTTATTAATTTGTTCTTTTTGATTTAACTCTTTCTAAATTTGAATTTGAACTCTGAGGGTTTCTTGTTTAGGAACCCTATCTTCTTCCATGAAACCTATTCTTAATCATCTAAAGACAATTGTTGGCAAGCTTAGTTTATAAAGAATATTTAAAACTCAAAAGACTCATCCCATTTTATGAAGATGATATTCATATTATAATAAGGTTAACCCTTTGTAAAACTATATTATAATGTAGATATTATAAAATACTCACAAGGATCCCCATTTATAAAGTGGAAAAATGGGGATGTTGGTCTCAACAACACTTTCTAACTTGGGCTAAAATCAAAGATGCCATGAGATCTAGATTTGATAAAATCAGCCATCAAATTAAATTTCTAATATATAATGGTAGATCCAACCCACACACACACACACACACACACACACACACACACACACACACACACACACACACACACACACACACACACACACACACACACACACACACACACACACACACACACACACACACACACATGCTTGTGAAGAAAATTAATTAATAATCCCTTTGTGTCTATAAATAAAGCTTTAGGTTCATGCTTTCTACTAGTCATTAATCACCTAGGCTCACACCTAGTATATTGGGAATGAAACACATAGAGAAACAACCAATGGGAGTATCTTGAATAATAAGTTTATTCATACATTTTATTTTTAATCCTCTAAATAAAATATGGACAATTCATTTTAGGTAATCTATTTACCATATTTAAACATGATGTCATCTTAGAAAAATGAGTCATGTGGTTATATAAAGAGAATGGGTTGGTACTACTGAAGTTTTTTTAGGATTTTAGTATGAACAATTATAGTGATGAAATTGAGGTTATGTGAATAACATGTAGCTAGTGGTATGTGACTGAGAAATAAAATATGGTGTAAAAGTGGAGGAATAACCAAATGAGGTAGAGCCTAATCACTTGCACGCGCACGCGCACGCACACACACACACACACACACACACACACACACACACACACACACACACACACACACACACACACACACACACACACACACACACACACACAAACACACACCCAAGGATAATGAAAAGTGGTCAACACACCAAATGAGCACCACCAGTGCTATCAGGAGCTTCTAAAGACCATCTAGGTAAACATAGGGTTGAAACAGGAACCCATCTCACTGCCATTACTCACTATTGGTTAGTTAAGGAGATCACATGCATTATTAAACTCTTCTTATGGTTTTAGGATCTCTTTCCTTGAAGTTAAAAGGAAATAAAGGGACTACATATATCCTTATGAAATATGAATACCACCTTAGCCGAAGGTGAAAAACTAGTCAAGAAAGGGACCTACATAATGAAAACTAATCTTCATGCTAAGGTAAAGATTGAAAATTATAACATGTTAGCTACATGTGTTATTTATATTTTTAAAGAGTCTAAATGGTTTAGTCCCATGGTAAACAAAATCAAGAAGGAAATGCATATTAGGATATGCATTGATTATCACCTCCTTAATGAAACATGCCTAACAAACCCCTTTCCCACACTATTCACAAATTAAATTCTTGAGGGGGTGGTAGGTCAAAGAGTGTACACATTTATTGAAGGTTTTTATAGATATCATCAATTTTAATTGAGGAAGAATACAAATAAAATACCACCTTCAAAATAGAACTGGGCTCATTTTCCTACAATGTTATTCCCTTTGGATTAAATAATGCCCCTAAAGTGTTCTCATGGATAGTTATCTCTACCTTCAAATATTTTGTACATCTTTTTATACAAGTATATATTAATTATTGAATGATATCTAGTCTTGTAATAGATTACCATGACAAATTGATCATCATTAATATCTACAGATTTATTTAAATTTGAAGAAGTGTATTTTTACCCTTCCATTTTGCACATTCCTAAATCATGTCATATAAAAGGAAGGTATTTTGGTTAATCCTATGAAGGTGGGAATTATTCTTCAAATAAAGGATCCTAAAAACTACCAATATATGCATACTTTTCTAGGGCATATTGATTACTACCCAAAATTCATTTGACATTATGCTAAGATTTTTACACCATTAAAATATCTTCTAAGAAAACATCAACCATTCATATAGGAGGAGGCACATGTTAAAGCTTTCAAAAATTTAAATCACAAAATGGGTAACAGACTAATATTACATTTTTCAAGATTAGAACACATCATTTCATGTCCATATTCATGACTTATGTATGGAAATCATCACCATTTTATCTCAACTAGGAGAAAATAAGATCAATCACCTGATCTAATTTATGATTTAAAAGCCCACCATTATTGTGAATAATTACACCACCATTGAGTGTGAGGCTTTGGCCATGATCTAAACTCTCCATAAATTTTAAAAGTACCTCATATCCACCCCTTTAGTATTCTTCACTCATCATGAGTCTTTGAAACACTTGGTTAACAAGTGTTTTAACCTTTAAGACTTAAAAAATGTAAATCCTATGTTTTAGATTGAGGTAAAAGTAGGTTTTGAAGGGGCCCCAAAACCCTTTAACAGAGAGCAAAATAAGAACAACTAAGCCCATAGGCAATACCTAAAAAATGCTATAGTGAGGTAGCAAAAACAGGTTTTAAATGGTCCTGAAACCATAAGAGACACATCCGGTCAAAACCCAGAAACAGAAGTCTGGTGGTACAACAAACAAAAGCTAACACAAGGAGAACAAAGATCAGTACCAGATTCTTAACCAACAAGAAAGACCAGATTATTCATCCATTTCTAGTATCAAGTTCATGGCTTATTTTCCTTTCAAAGCAGTTTCCTGGGTGGTAACCTCCAGCAAAGCTCCTTTTTGTGTATCTTTCTTTCTGGAACTTTGCCTTGTCCTTTTGCTGGGACCCTCTAGTGCTTTGGTCTCCTCATTGGCTCATTTACCTATATTGATAGCAACTGCACAAATGTTGGACGTTACTTCCTCCATTTTCTTTCTGTTGTCCTTTATTAGTTCCCAAAGGTTGTTTTCGTAAGCTTTGAGCTTGACAGGGATCTCGCTTAACTGATTTTCCATGTTGTTTACTTTGTTCTAAGCAGCTTTCAGAGAATCTTCCAAAGTTTCCACTTTTCTCTTGAGATCAATGATCTCCCTACACAACCATGAATCTAATTGGGAAGAAGACTCAGCTTTACAGTTAACCCAAGTCATAGGAGTGTGTATTTCATCACTCTGATTCTTCCCTCTCCAATCCTCAGACTTTTTATTAGGGCTCTTCTTGGCTTCTTCAAAGAAGTCTTCTTGACTCTTTTGTTCCTGCTCATTGATTCCTTCTTGAATTTCCATCTCCATGTTTTGAATATCTTCCTGGACAGAGATTTCCTTTTCATTCTTAGAAGTTGGGTCCTCACCAGGATCTTCCTGGACAATGTCATCCTCTGCCATTTTTTGGTTTTCCTCCATCTCTTCTATTCTGGTAGCAGAATCCTCCTCTATATTGACTTTATCTTTTTCAATTTCCTTAGAACCTTCTTCATCTTTACTAGAGTTGGTGTCCCATCTCTCAGTTCCTTCTTCTTCCTCCGGTTTTTCCTCCTCGGGTTCTTCAATTCTCTCCCAACCCCTTTCTTCTTCTACATTCTGTTTATTAGGACTAGGGGTCTTAATTTTACCTCTTCTGCTTATATTTTCATTCTTTTTATTCCCTGGCAACTTATTTTTCCCCTGTTTGGGATACTTAACCAATGCCCTATTCTTGCAATAGCCTTCAATAAGCAGAATAAGGCCTTCGTGAAGAATAGGGCGCAAATCCTTTTTCCTATGAGCATAAAGACTTTGAATCAGGGAGTAGCAAAGATAGAAAGGAAAAGACAAGCTAACCTTATGCTTGAAGTGGTTGAGGAAGACAAAATGGAACTTATGCACTCGTTTGCTTCTTCTGTCTAGGATGAAGTACTCCCTTATACAGCTTAGGACGTCCCTCCAAATCCCTTTAATCTGGTCCAGCTCATAAAAATCCCCATTTTTGACCAACTTCTGCTCCTCCTCGTCCGTTTTGGGGAACTTACAAAATGCCTCGTTCGATATGCTAGTCTGCTTTGAAAATTTGAGTCCATCCATTGGCAACCCTGTAACCTTAGCAAGAAAATCCTCAGTTAAATTTACAGTTATACCATGCAAGGTGACCTTGTCGTCAGACCAATTTTTGAAGAAGGTCGTCGTGATATGCGGTTTAGAGCCATGGAGTCTTTCCATGTAGCTTGTAACATTTCCTTTCTGCAAAATTCTCCAGACTTGATGTTTCTCTCTCCATTCTGCACAGCGCTTGGGCTCCTATTTATGGGGTTCTCCCTTCCTTTCACGCACCATACTCATTTTCTTTGAATCCCAATTACTGTGAATATTACCTTGGATCCTCCTACTGTCAAGTTGATTGGGACATCGACTTTGTTTATGGCTTTTCAGGATCCGCTTCTCCCTCTTGAGGGCCTTACTCTTTAATAATTGGGTTCCTTTCCCTGTGCTGCCACTCCTCCTACTCATTAATATTTTATTACACTCCAATCCTACCTTCTTTCGCATGTGTGGCATCGAGAAGAATGATCGCCCTTAAATCGACGTTCCTTACTAAGGTTTCATCCCACCTCACTTTTTGCCCTTCCCGAACAGCACAATTAGCAAGCCAATTTGCGACACCATTGGCTTCACGGTAGGTATGGGTGATTTTTATCTCTTCAAATTTATTCAAAAGAGTTTTCATCTCCTATACCTTATCCTCTATGGTCCAAGACGCAGTATTCTTATTATTAAGGATATTTATAACATTCAAAGAGTCCCCTTCAAGCCACAATTTGGAATATCCCGAGTCCACAGCTAATTTAAGGGCTGGAGGGCAGCTGTAGCTTCGGCAATCCTATGTTGTTAAAGGTATGAGTATAATAATAATCTATAATGAAAACTAAAAATAATTGATTTAACAAAACTTTCCCAAAATACCAAGAATAGAGAGAAAGAGTACTTATCTTGAATAAAATAGGTATTTCTATGAATCAAGAAACTAAAATAGGTTAGAGAAATAGGTAAACACATTCTATTATATAACTATGGCTAAAATTTGGTCTTATATAGTAACACCAATATAAGGACAATAACAACATGTGGTGTTATTTTCCAATTATGGCACTAGTTTCCCTCTAATGTAAATCCTAAGTTGTTAAAGGTATGAGTATAATAATAATCTATAATGAAAACTAGAAATAATTGATTTAACAAAACTTTCCCAAAATACCAAGAATAGAGAGAAAGAGTACTTATCTTGAATAAAATAGGTATTTCTATGAATCAAGAAACTGAAATAGGTTAGAGAAATAGGTAAACACATTCTATTATATAACTATGGCTAAAATTTGGTCTTATATAGTAACACCAATATAAGGAAAATAACAACATGTGGTGTTATTTTCCAATTATGGCACTAATTTCCCTCTTATAGGACTTATATATAACTTTCAAGGAAACTATAAGAGGTTATGGGGTTCCTATAGGTGATTATGTGTCTTTTAAGATCTTACATGTGTCATAATTTTAGTTAAATCTATTAAAAAACCCTAATGAGTACCTACACACATAAAACAACAAATGGATCAAATGAAAAAGGATGGAAAATCTAGGTTATGGGATGTTATGATCTCATGGAGTAGAACCCATGTTGTCCTGGTCACTACCTGAATTAACCCCAATGTTAGGGGTCTCATATCACATTTAATTTTCCCTTAGGGAATGTGCATAAATAACTTACATGATATGCTATAATTACTTTTGCTTAGGCACTTCCTTGATAAAGCATGCATTGTCTAGATGTGACATCTGAGTAGCTTGTAGAGTATTGAGCTATACTATTGACTGGTTTTTATGTAGTTATGTGCCAAAATAGTAAGTGTTAGATGTAAAATACCTTGTGAGGCCCTTTATATATAAGGAACATTGACTTGAATGTAAGACCTTTTTTATGGCTAACAAGTCATAAAAGAGGGATAAAAAACATAAGAAAAGGCTAAAGGTAGGGTTAAGACCCAAAAATAGGAGAAAATGATCATAAAAAACTAGCACCATAATTGGACACTAGCACCACATGGCTATATTGTATTTAAAATGGTCCTAGTGTCTTGAGGCCTAAAAAAAGAGTGAAGACCAAGTAGGATAGGTTAGGGTCCTCTATGACTGGGAGGAGGTGACTTAGGACCATTAGGGGTGAAGCAAATAAGGAAGATAAGACATAATAAAGATTAAAAGGCTCAAAATGACCATGTGAAAAAGTTTTATATTCATCACTAAGACCTTCATGTGAAAGATAAACAAAAGACATAGTACTTGTGGTTCTTTGACAAAATTAAGGTGTTTACATGTACCACTCTTTTGTTCTAGTAATGTAATGAAATGAAAGTAATAGAGTAAAACAAAAATAGGAATGTGTACCTATACTTACCTATGTGTATGTATTCTAGACTTAGCCCACTTCTTGGCCAGATAAGTGGATGAGAGCTATAAAAAATATGTGAAGAAGAATTCTATAATGTGGATGTCCTTTGTATTGAATCTAAATGGTGCACTGAATCATGAGGAAAAAAACCTATTTTCCCCACCCTAATATTTATACTAAATCTAAGTATGAAAATTTAATATGTGAAGAAATAACACTTACTTTACCCCACTTTGATATCTAACTTTAATTTGGGTATGTAAATTGAATGTGTGGAGAAATAAGGCTTGCCTACCCAACTCTGATATCTAAACTAAATCTGGGTATGTAAACTAGGTTTGATGGAAGGCTATGGATAAACTTATATAGATGGTCTTATGACCCAAATTAGTGAAAAATTGGTGACATCCTGGTGATGATATTAAGTACAACCTAATAATCTAAAAATAGAGATCAAGGATGTGTGCTTTGCATCATGCCCCCAATCCCAATATCTGAGTAATGTAGTTGTGTATTTGAACATTTATATATCTAAGTGAACATGCATATCTAAGTAAATTATATAAATTCATGTGAACCTATATATCTAACTCAAAATTATATATTTGTGTGAACTTGTATATTTGAGTAGACCTATGCTTCTTAATAGCTATGTTTAAGTGAACCTATATATCTAAGTAGACCCGTGTGTCTAAATATCTATATCTAAGTAAACCTATATATCTGAGTTAATACTATATATTTGTGTGGCTATATCAAAGTAGACATGTGTGTGTGTGTGTGTGTGTGTGTGTGTGTGTGTGTGTGTGTGTGTGTGTGTGTGTGTGTGTGTGTGTGTGTGTGTGTGTGTGTGTGTGTGTGTGTGTGTGTGTGTGTGTGTGTGTGTGTGTGTGTGTGTGTGTGTGTGTGTGTGTGTGTGTGTGTGTGTGTGTGTGTGTGTGTGTGTGTGTGTGTGTGTGTGTGTGTGTGTGTGTGTGTGTGTGTGTGTGTGTGTGTGTGTGTGTGTGTGTGTGTGTGTGTGTGTGTGTGTGTGTGTGTGTGTGTGTGTGTGTGTGTGTGTGTGTGTGTGTGTGTGTGTGTGTGTGTGTGTGTGTAATTGTACCTAAGTATGCATATGTGTTTGAATAGATGCATTTGAGTAGACTAGTGTGTCTAAATATTGGTATCTAAGTGAATCTATATATTTGAGTCAAAATTGTATATCTACATGGTTATATCTAAGTAGAATTATGTATCTAAATATCTATATATTTACATATATTTATGTGAGTAGACATGTGTGTTTGAATAGTTATATCTAAGTAGAATTGTGTGTCTAAATCTATATCTAAGTGAAACTATCTATGCGTATATATATATATATATATATATATATATATATATATATATATATAAAGTAATCTGTGTACAAATTTATGTATGTTTGAATCAATCTATGTGTATTTTTCCCCCATTTTAGTGAGAGAGTCATACTAGGGTGAGGTTGTTTAACAAAAAGTGGTAATGATTAGATGTGTTGGTGTTAATTAGTGGGTGTGATTTTTATTTTAAGATTGAATAATTTTATCATTATGATAGAGTTGATTGTTAAAATTGGTAATGGGATAAACATTTTTTATATATTGAGTTTATTAATTAATTATCATTTTTGTCATTTTATAGAGTTAAAAGTGATTATTATATTGGTTTAACCAATATAGGGTGAAGCACATTGATGTCAAGTCCCACTTGCAAAAAATAGTTCATAAATTAGAGTTATGATTCTTGAGATATCACGCTGGTAAGAAGTTGGTATTAGTTAGTGAAATTGGTGTGCATGGTCAACTTTAATAAGGTGGAATTTCATAAATGTGACTTAAATCAGTTATTTGATTAGTTTGGAAATTCATTTTAAGCATTTGATTTGAAAGTAATTATTTATCTGAGCTAGAGAATATGTCGAGGAGATGAGTAACAAATTTGAACTAATATGAGGGGGTGAAGGCACTTATCAAAGTTGGGGAGGTGGTTACCTTAGTAAGGGTCCCATGATTTTTCATATTTTTGTCATTTATGATGCATTTTTTACTATTTTTATTGAAAATATGATAGTTTTAGGGCCAATTTTGGAAAAGTGGTGCTTCTATCTTGATATTGGTGTTACTCTCCAAGACCTGGTGCTAGTGTCTAGGATATGGCACTACTATCAATCACTATTATTTTGTATTTAGCATTAGTGTCTAATAGGCCTAATTTGTGGTGCTTATTATTACTAATTAGTTTTTTTTTAATCTATTGGTTTTGTATTTTTCATTGTTGATGCTATATTTGGTTGTATTTTATAGGTTGATGCATGTATGAGAGAGTTTTAGATTGGTTAGATGATATAGACCTTACTAGGTCTACCCCTGATAAACATTGAGATGGTCATCCTTGAAATAAGGGGTTTGAGTCATGTGGCATTCCTAGATTTGATGCCTTAGGATAAACACATGATGAATGTACTATGTGAGAGATAGGATATAAATACTTACACATTTTGGTTACCTATAGAAGAAATTACTATTACCCTAGAGGATTTATATAGGATCCTATGGCTACCTATTTTTTGGTAGAGAGCCATATTACAAAAGGATATGGGTGATCAGGATATACAATAGGATATAAGGAACCAAAATAATATACTATTATCACTAATTATCACTATTGATGTTCCATAGTTGCACAAGTTCTTATCTATTTTACTAGCTTCATTTATGGCTATAGACAAGAGTGGGGTATTGATCTCCTACAAGATGCATGAGATAGTTCATGATATAGAGGAGGATGGTATTATACACTCATGGGTTCATATTATACAAGCCCACCTATTATAATATTTATACCATTTTATGTAGGAGATGTGTGGTGGAGGTATTAGATTATCTACATTATTACATTATTAGGCATATGATCAAATAAAAGTGAGTAGGATATAATTTCCTTTATGAGATGATTGGGCCCACCCACAGTCATTTGTAGAGAGGTGGAGTGGGATGACCCACATGCTAAAAATGAACATGATGTAGTGTTGGAATGTGTTATATATTTTGATAGTTGGAGACATTATCTAGAGACCCTAAATGGGATATGAGGGATGTTTAGAAGATGGTGCTTAGTTGAGATGGGTTCAAGTGAGCTGATAGATGTGTCATAATTGGGTAAATGTGTATGAATGGTTATAATATGATCAAGTTACATGATCGTTTGGTGTGATTCAAGATGTGCCCCCATTACCAGTGGTGTGGTTGAGGAGTTTTTAGGCTCTAATGAGGATAGGTAGTAGGCCTAGGCCATCAATTGTAGAGTTATACCTAATTATATTTATAGAGTGGGATATTATGATTGAAATACCATATATGGATAATGTAAGAGTTGTTAATTTCTATATAATATGGTGGAGAGATCATAGATGGGCACCTCTATTTTTAAGAGATGGGATTATCAAAGAGGATGTATTGTATGTGGATCCCCTTAGGGATGTCAATGGTAAATTTATTGTATGTTTGTACATTTTGTGTATTTAATTATTCATTTATTTGGTTAGTTAATTGATGTATTATGTGTGTATGCACAAGTTAAAGTGATGATGAATACTAAGAGACTACCATTGAGTCTACACTCTATGTATTGACATGGCATATTATTGATGATGTCATGAAGGATGTATTAGTTGATAATTCCACCAATGTTTCTTGTTTTCATGCTCATTTAATTGATCAAAATGTGATAACTACTATGGTATATAGATGAGTGGTTATGCATAGAAATTAGGTATGCATAGAGTTGCATAAAATGGACACCTAATTCTCTAGGTTAGACCAGTAGATGATTACATATGTTTATAATGAGAGCATGTAAAGCATATGGATGAGTTGGGTATGTATCATGAGAGAGAGAGAGAGAGAGTAGACACATTTTTTGATCAAGATCATGGAGGGAGAGTGGAGCCTCTAACTCTGGCATGGATATGTTTGAGAGTGAGAGTGAGGGGGATAGTAATAGTGGCCATGTCCTTATTATTGATTGATGTATTATGATTGTATTAAAATGATATTATGAGTTATGTATATGTATATTCATTGGTATATTGGCATTATGTATATTGGTATTTGGATCTAGTTATATTATGTATGTTTACATGTGTTTAATAATTTTTTATTGTGTTAAATGTTGATATTAATATATGTTATTTGTCTAAGTAGTGGTAATTAATTTATATCTATTTATAAACTTTTAAGTATACATGTGTAGTGGATTAGGAATGTTATTTCTTGGTAAAGGTTTTACAGGTGTTTCATAAGATATTTGTGTATAGATCATGTGACTATGGTATACACTATTTGAGCCTAGATGGCATGGTGAACCAATGACCATAATACTCATGATATGTTGGTGTAGAAATAGAATCTATCATGACAACTATGTGTGATACACTACTACTGGCTAGGTGTGTAGACTATGTAGCAAAGATATTGATTGGTTGTGTTAAAACTATATTCTAAGTTTTGTGATCTCTATTAAATATCTTTATTGGTTATTGGGATATGTTTTGATGTTTTTGATATCTTATAAATATCTTGATCAGTGGTTGAACTGAGGATATATTTTTATCCTTGTAATTATTTCAAAATTTTTTGATTGGTGTTCAAATTGATGTTGTGATATGATCTCTATATTTGTTTTTGAATTTCTTAATTGGTGTTCAAACTAATGTTATACTCTAATTTATGTAATTATTTATAAATATCTTAATTGGTGTGTGAATTGATTTTGTGCATTAATCTCTATGAACTTGTTACCATCTCTACTAAATCTATGGTACATGAGATTACTCATAAATAGGTGTCCTAAAAACCACAAGTATCATATGATGAGTAACCAATGGTTCCTCAAAGGAAAAATCCTATGGTAACTCTATCATAGAGGAGTGTGATCTAGGAGAGTTTGGATGCTAAGATTTCAATACCCTTATGTGAATGTTATAATGCCTCGATTGACATACTAGTCAATGTGGGCTCAAAGTACATAACAATGATTGTCTGAATGTTTATTTATATTATGAAAATTATAATATGGCTTATTTTTACCTTGTGAAAATGGTGTGCTAGATGATGATTAATAAGAGGAAGTGTGGTCATATAATTATCTAATAATGTAAGTAATATGTCATGAGGCCTATCCCTATCTAAAAATTGTATAACCCCTTTGTGTGTGTCCTATGCTCTACTCACTATAGGATGTGTTATGTGAAGTGGCTCTTTGCCCTTGCTGAGTATCCTTATTGGCTATTTATAATCTAATAGTTTCTTAATTATAAATATATTAGGTTCTTGTACCATCTTAGATGATTCAGGCTCTGAAATACCTACATCCAAATCTACCTTTGAATATGTAATCACTAGTCTAAATTCCACCTCTAATTCTATAGTTGTGTTACATTTATGCCATAATGATTTTGATGTATGATACAATAATTTATTCATAAGAGGAAAAAATGCCATTGATGAAGATTTATTGTACCTTTAAATCTGTCAGCTAGTAAATTAATTGATTTAAATATGATTTAAATCATAAAATGTATTTAGTTGTTGGTTCTATCTCACCTTTATGTAATGAATGCAACCTCTCATGTGTGACTCAAGGTCCCATATTTTGTATATAGTGCCTAAGAAATATAGATTATAACTCCTCATATGTGTGTAGTGACCCACTAGGGATTGTATGATGGAGCCAATTTAGTTCTTCCCCATATAGGGATCTTGGAAATACTTGTAGTAGAGTCAACTTGTTGGTGACATGTGCCATGGATTTTTCATAATATTGAAGGTGCAAGTATGAGTCTCTATCCCATTAAATATAGTTAACACTAATAACTAAAAGTTGGGTGGTAACCTTGTAGTGGATATTCTACATGGAATAGGGTTGCCATGAATAACATTGGAATTGGCCCAAGATTAGTATGCTTTGTTCTCCAATGTGAGATGGTATACTTGTTGTAAATCACCCATGACATGCATCAAATAAATTAACACTTGTGAAGGTATATTATCATCATTAAGGGGTTCATTTAATGCTTGAATTTTTCTATTTATCTTAGCCATTGTTATATTGCATTGAGAGAGATTTTTAGGGAGGGTTGGTTTTCTCTCTGTAACCTTTGGAGGTATGATAGTTGGGACTTGATTAGAGGTACATGAGTTATCACACTCATTTAGGTTAAATTTAAAAATGAGTTATACTCTAGTAGGGGGGTTGAGGGAGATTAAATGGTATATCTTATTTTATTAATTTGTGAAGGAGTATCAAATGTTAATTGATTAGAAGGTACTATATTATCAAGTGAATGTAAGTTATGTAAAATATGAACAAGAGAATAAATGTGTGTGTGTTTTTTAACATGTGACCTATAATTTGTTTGAATAAGATAAATAATTGAAGTAGGAGGAGAACTAGAAGGTGTAGACTCCATGTCCTCTTCATCATAATCACAATAATCATCATTATCCCAAGGTTCATCAAAATCAGAGTCTAATTCACTTGTAGAATTAATAGTAGAAGTATCATCCACATGCTCACTAAGAGAGAGAGAGAGAGAGACTAGGAGAAGATTTTAAGTTTTTACTACTATGCAATGTGTCATCATGTGTAGGTGTAATGAAATTCATTTGTTTAAAAAATATGTGTGGAATGTATGAATGATTATTAATTTCAATTTTGGAGTCAAGGGTAGAATAAGTAGAAATCATGTTTTCATTTTTCATAATATGACATGTAAGAGAAGAGTTAGATGTATATTTGCATTATTAATATGTTTTAAATAATTATTGGATTGAGATTGAAATTTAAAATAAAGTGATAAACTAATTTTGTCTACCTTTGTTTGTGCATTGGTAAAAGGTGTAATATCATTGGTACATGATTTTTTGAATTTAATTGAGAAGGGAAAAGAAGATGCATTTCTCTTGTCTACTTTACTTGAATCATGAAAAAGTGGATTTCATGTATTGAACTTGTATTGATTTAATTTGAATATGGAGGTAGAGAAATTAGCTAAAAATCTAGGATCATATTAGAATAAATCACTACCAACAGAGCCTCTTTTGGCATTATATTGTTAGTTTGAGTTTGGGGTGTAAGAGAAAAGAGAGAGAGGAAAGAGAAGATGTATCTAATATATAGTCATCTAATAATGAATGGAAAATTTTTCAATATATTAAATTATAACATGATAATATTGAAAATTTATTCTAATGTACAATCCTTAAAATGAGAAAAAATAAAAAATTCATCAATTTTTGAGGGGTAGAAGACTTCCCAGATGCCATTTTAAACATGCCAAAGAAGATAATGTAAATAATGAATAACAAACACACAAGAGGTAGAATGTAATATAACATAATTATATGTGAAAATATGAGAGTTTTTAACCCAATGTAAAAAATAAATCAATATTGTAAGTAAAACCCTAATTACTAGCAATTGGGTGTATAGGGATATAGTATGTGGATCTAAAGTTTGAATGAGGGTTATTTTTTAAAATTTTAAATTACATTAAATTAATGAAACAATAATATAAGATGAATTATAATGAGTTAGGTTATGCTAAAAAATAGGAATTTTTTTTTGTAACCCTAATTTAGTACACAAAAGTGGAAAAAGGTAGACCCTAGGCAAAACTAGGGTTTCAAGTAATATTCGAAGTAAGTCAGGTTTAACAAATGCTTTAAGATTTTATTACTTATCAAATGTAAGTCCTATGTTGTTAAAGGGCTGAGTATAATAATAATCTATAATGAATACTAGAAATAATTGATTTGATAAAGCTTTCCCAAAATAGTAAGAATAGAGAGAAAGAGACTTATCTAAAATATAACAAGGGTTTTTATAGATGAAGAGACAAAAATTTTTTAGAGAAATCTGGTCTCAATATTAGGATAGTATCATCGTGTAGCATTAGTTTCTAATTATGGTGCTAGTTTCCCTCTTAGAGGAGCTATCTAAAACTTTTAAGGAAGATACAAAAGGTTCTAGTGGTCCTGTATATGATTTTGTGTCTTTTAAGAGATCACCTATGTCACTATTTTAGTTCAATATCTTCAAAATCATTGAGTACCTACACACATGAAACAAAAATTGGATAAAATGTATAAGGAATGGGAAAACTAAGTTGTGGGTTGTTATATTCATGTAGAGTAGAACCCCTACTATCTTGGATACTACCTACATTAATCCCTATACTAGGGGTCTCATATCACATGCATTTCTCCCTTAGGGAATGTACATAATCAAATTTCATGGTATGCTATCATGAATTTTTCTTAAGCCCTTCTTTGATCAATCATACAATTTTTAGATGTGATAAATGTGTAGTATGTAGAGTATTGGGTTATAATATTGATTGATTTTTATGTAATTATGTGTCAAAATAGTAAGTGCTAGATGTAAAATGCCTTGTGAGTAACTTTATATAGAAGGAATTTTGATTTTAATATAATACATTGTTCATTGGATGACTAGTCATAAAAGAGGGATAAAAAACACAATACAAGGCTCAAGGTAAGGTTAGGACCCAAACATGGGAGAAAATGAGTGTTAGACAATAGATCCATAATTAGACACTAGTGCCACATGGCACTACTATCCTAAAAATGGTTATAATGTCCTAAGGCTTAAAAATGGAGTTAAGACCAAAATAAAATATCAAACAAATCAAAATGAACATGTGAATAAGGGTTGCATTCATCACTAGAACCTTCATGTGAAGAGAAAAAATACGTAGTACTTATGGTTGCTTGATCAAATTAGGGTATTTACAACATGCATGTTGTCGATGGATGAATTTTCCTTTGTATAGTATTATTCAAATAATTCTAATTCTCTATGGTCATTAAGTTAGGAAATCATAATATGGGATTCATTATATATCATTTCTTACCATTATTTATGATGCACACCTAATTGAGGATGATATTCTATATACCCAAGTATTCAATGTACAATGTGTCTTAGAGGAACTTTCAAAGATTTATTCCCTCCTTACCTTTGGAATTATTCTTGAGAACCTATCTATAATGGAAAAGAAGTAGCTAGGCATCCAAGACACCCCATATCAACTAATTTGGGAAGAGATATATAAGATAGTTGTGACAAATGTTTGTACCATTATATCCTTAAACATGAGCATAAAAGAGTACTATAGGAAGCACATAAATGAATAGTTTGAGGTTACTTCATTGGTGAATCAATGTCACACATAATAATACTATCTAGCCTTTGGTAGCTAACCATATTTCATGATGCTAAGGAATATGATCATAAATGAGATGTTTTATAAATAAATTTTAAGTCATATAACCAATATGGGATGCCTCTAATCCCAATTCTCATGTAGGTGCATTTTGAAAATAGGGACATTGAATTTATGGGCCCTATTGATCTATTTGTGTGTAGGATTCATGTGTGATACATTATTGTTTCAACATACTTAAACAAATGAGTCAAGGCCATACATACAAAAATTTCACTATAGCTACAACTATGTAATTTATCTAGGAAAACATAAACATCTAGTATAGATGTCCTCTTGATCTGACCAGTGACAGGAGCACACACTTCATCAATGAAACTATGTGAATTCTTCTTTATAAATTCCATATCATGTATCATAAAATAACACCCTATCATCTATAGGATAATATAATTACCGAATCCTTTAATAATATCCTAGGTAGTTGTATCACTATTATTTTTGATGTAGGCCATTCATATTGGGATGCCTGAGTGTCATCAATATTATGGGCTTGCCACACCAACTATAATCACTTCAATAAGAATACAATATTTCAACTAGCTTTTGGCACTAAGGTTATTTTTCCAATAAAATTATTAGTTCCTTACTTACACATTGACTAAGTTAGTCACATTGATGACATCAAGTATCTCATTATGTGCCTTACAGACATAATGAAGCTAGATTAATGATGCACCATCACTCGATGGAGCCAAACTATAGATAAGGCCTAGTACAAATCACAACATGATAGAAAAATCAAGGGAAAGATACTAATTAGATGTTCACTTATTATTTCTAGATATCTCAAGAACCTAATCAATATTTAAATTTTTTTTCTTGGACCTTATGTCATTCAAAATATTCTAGACATAGGGGAATTAAATATGTGTACTTTGGATGGATAAATGTTCCATGTGCATATCAATGAAAATCAGCTCAATCCATACAAAAATTATCTTAATAAATATTATAATAATGTGTATGTCATTTTATAGATATATATTTCTTGGTTTATATATTAGGTTAGGTTAGCCTATAATTGAGTCACGCTAGTTATGTATCATCACTAAATGTATACACACACACCTTGTAAGTCCAACCAGATGAGTCAAGTAGGGGCCTTAATTTTAAGTTCATAACTTCTAGATGTTTGAGTTTATATGAGAGTGTATCTACACATTTTTTGTAATATATACATATATATATATATATATATATATATATATGTATATATTACAAAAAATGTGTAAATAAACTCTCATATAAACTCAAACATCTAGAAGTTATGAACTTAAAATTAAGACCCCTATTTTATATATATATATATATATATATAGTAGACATGTAATTTTAAGTTGTTGAACATTTCACATTATCATAGTAATCATTACCATTAGAAATTTATAATGAGATAACTAATTATATCATATATCTTACCATTTTACATAATCCATATATTCACATTTACCATACTAGAGGACTAACCACAAAATTTAGTATGGGCTAGGAAGAATGATAAAATGTAGGAAAAGAAAGTGCATAGGAAGGAAAAAAGGAAGCACACTATAGATGAACGTAAGATGTAGTGAATAAAGGTAGTTGGATGATGTCACCTAGGAAATTATAAATTTAACCTTATAATATAGAAAAATAGAATGAACTAAAAAGTAACACAAGGATAATATTATTTAAATCTCATGCATGGGAAATGAAATTGCTTGGACAACTAGTGTATTAAAGGTAGGCACCGAAAAAAATGCCAAGAAGGATAGAAAAGGAGTAGGAACATGGAAATTATTATTTTTATACAAATCTATAAGTGACCCTATGTAACCCTAAAATGGTCTAGATTGGGGTTTTAGGGTTAAATTTTTAGAGATAGTCTAGGACAAAAGGATGGTAGACTATCTCTAAAGTAGGCCAATTACATGCTAAACTCAGATATAAACATATTCTAAATTCATTAACTTGATATAAGATAAGAATAGTAAGTACAACTATGATACATATAGAAATGGCAAATAACTAATGTAATTATATGGTTCTAATTCTAATGTATTTCTTGATCTAGAATAAGTATGAATTAGACTAGAATATTCTAGAATAATCATCAAATTTTAGATTGGGTAATTTTAGAGCCATAGACATAGCATTACCCTGGGATAGTTACATTGACACTACTATCTAAACCTGACATATGTGTCTTATGCATAATACTTGATATAAAATAATTAAATTTCTTGGATGCTTTTAGGTTTTTATTTTCCATCACTCTGGCGCATTCAGATATAGGTCATGGATTATCACTCTTCATGAAATTACAAAACCTTAGTTCTTCATATTCATAGTGACCCTAAAAAAATGGGTTAGTGGGCACATGGTATCGAGATAACCCTCAAAACCCCTCTATCAATGAGCATTAAATACATAACCAATACTTTGAAGAGGGCCTCATAATGATGTAGTTTTCCTCTATGTGTTGGCTTGTGTGTGAATCATGCAATATGTGAAAAATAAATACAATAATGACCTAGCTTATAACTTGGAAAATATATCCTTTAGGTCAATCATTTATTACTTCAAATGTATGTATATTTTTTCCCTATAAATGATACGTAAATAGGAGAAAATAAGGAAGCTTTTCTCACTTGAGTGTTTGATTGAATGCCTTTTGTAAGTTTCCTAGTGAGTATGCAATAAGTTTCTAGGGAGGTATGAATGAGGATTGATATTATATTTATATCAATAAATTTGGATAAATAACTCAAATTAAATCACTTAGGCTAACCATTAGGATACATTTCATTTGTG
This sequence comes from Torreya grandis, assembly GCA_037957365.1. Lineage (NCBI taxonomy): Eukaryota > Viridiplantae > Streptophyta > Pinopsida > Cupressales > Taxaceae > Torreya > Torreya grandis. The sequence continues at coordinate 67,830 of JARHVA010011015.1, forward strand.
ACACTTGTATTAGAGTAGGACACCTAGATCAATGTAAGTGTTTATCTGGGATGCTAGTTTCTAAGGAGTAAGAAATTAGCTATAGACTCAAAACTTGAAAAGGTGGAAAAAAGTAGGTTTTAATAATTCTAGACAAGATAAAAGGTCTAGGTCATCAACATAAGACTGGTCAAACCAAGAGATAAGCCAAGGAGCTCAAGATAACACATATGCAATACTTATGAAAGTGGGAAAGGACCATAACTAAGAGGAACAACCAAGGTTTTAGTTTACCAAGTGTACAAATTTTAGGTGCTATATAATTCATAAATATTATCTACAAACCCCTAGAGCCCTAACGTCTAGATAAATTAATATACCTACAAGATTAATTAAAATGTGGCTACAAACCAATTTTTGGAGAAAGTAACTATAAAAAAACTTAGCAAAAAGTATAATGAATTCAAAAATCTAGTGTGTAGAGTCAATGAGTCTCCACCAGACATTCACAAATCACAAAGATGAGTTAAACAATGTCATTCCCAATAAAATAATATAATATCCATAATTAAGGGTTTCAACCAAGTTAGCAATCTGAGGGTAAACCAAAAAAAATTTATGTTGGGGATGAGACCAAATGATAAGGCATCAATAAATAAGAACCATATTCCAGATGCAAGATTCTGGACACCCATAGTTGAGGAAATAGAAAATGCATTAGACACTACATGGTATGAGGGACCATAAACCATGATAAAAAAAGAAATAGTGACAACAAACACCAAGCATAAGGGTATAAGATGATTATACCAAATCTAGGAGGGAAAAAGTGAAATGACCAAGGAAAAATGGTTTCAAGACCAAAGAACAAAAAGAGACCCTATTTGTGCCACAAATGAGAGACAGGTCTGAAGATGTAGATATTAGTCTCTTATAAATATAGTACAATTATAGTGTAGAATTTGATGAGGAATAGTAGTCCATGGTTTAAAATCAAAGGTGGATGATTATAACCACCACATTAAAATTAGTGACACGAAATTATGAAATGTTTATCTGGTATATTTTAGAAATAAGAATGTTGATATAAGTTCCATATATGATGACCATGTGAGAAGATATCTAGATAAAGTATGAATATTTCAACTCAAGGAGTTCACCTACTTCAATAATCTATATTAATTGGTACCATTTATCCTTTCATGCAGTCATAAAGATATTTTATTTTTCAATCCATAGGATGTAGATTACACTAGCCCAATGTCATAAAGACACTAAGTTAACTCGGTCTAAAAGGGATATTAAGGAATCATTAAGATATATAAATAAAATTGACCATGTATCTTGAGATCTTGAATATAAATAAGGATTTACCTTCCCTATCCCCCACATAGAAAATATAACCACCAAGGTGTATTATGATTGATAAGTTCTAAGTTGTCTCCATTAAGGTAGTGGGGAGAGATTAATTAGAGATTTCTCTACATCATTCATGAGATGGAGAAATGGATCCAGTTCAATATCTCCAATTCTATGGTAGATTTAATTATAAAATGCATATTTAGGCATATAGGGTGGGGATAAGTTTAAATTTGGTTTAACTTGATGGTTTATATATTTGATGAGATCAATATACCTACAAGTTCCCAAGGAGGAGGTTGGAAATATACCATATATGATAAGTCCCAAACCATTAAATACCTTGATTAAACTTGCCTTGGGATGGTCACCACCAAGTATAAGGTTAGGGTTAGAAATTAGTTTGTTTACTTTAAAGAAGACTTATGAGACAAATGGCACATTCTAAGGATGTTACCTAATATGGTGAAAATTATACCCAATTTTTGATATGAAACACTTTTATGTGACAAAGATTAGGATGGATAATAGTAACATGACCTCTTGGATAAATTTTCCCTATGGTTTCAAAATTCAATTATTTTATGTGGTCAACAGTGTTAAGAAATCAAAGAAAATAATACTAGATGTACTAAGGTTTGATTCAAACATCCACACCCTTTGTAAAACATATGTTTACTCCCAAGGGACTATTACAAAGGTGGAAGATGAAGTGGATAATACCAAGTGTGAAATTAAACCAATATATATTATCACCATTTATAAATACTCTTATAGGTATTCTATTACCCAAAACCCCTGAGGTGGTGTAGTAAAACAAAATTACCCACACAAATAATATCCTTTATACATACATATAGGATGATTGGTATGGGTGTCCTTGTCTCCCATTATAAGGAGAGAAAGAATATAGGATTGAGGCCACTCTCTTATATATAAGTTAAGTTTGAGGAGGCAGATCTAAATGAAAATACAAAAATAATAAAAGATAAGGTGTATTTGTGTATCTCCACCTTGAAATAAAAAAACATGAAGGAAAAAGGAATAAAACCTCATCCCCATATAAAATATCTCAATGTAAGAAGATTCCCTAGGAAGAGACAGGCTAAAGAAGATAAGGCTAAAAAATATGGAGAAGGAACCACTAGTTTCTGCACTAGAAGAGTTGGAATACCCCTTATCAATGAGGTGCCCCTGGTAAGGAAAATAACAAGGCATGAATAAAGACATTGATCATAATACCCAAGGGAATATCAACAAATGGTGATAGAATAAGTTCCCAAGGTAGTGTGTGATAAAATTCAAAAGGTTGATTGAGGAGAAAGAAGTAGAAAAATCTTATAGCCATGATAGGGAAATACAAGAAGTGGTAATAGAAGATTACATTACACCTTATCCATTAATGGAATGTGTCCCAAATAAAGTATTATATATCCAAGAATATTAGGAGGTAAGGATATGAATTAAAAAGAGTATAGTTGAGCATCAAGAGGAGCATTTAATCTCTAGTAGAATTCTAAGATGGATAACCTGTTGATGAAGATATTGAGTAGTTTTAGCCTGAGGTAGAAAGAGAAGAGTGATAAAGGGAAGGAAAATATGAGGTAATCCTTGAAATTTATATACCCCTCATGATACATAATTAAAATAATAATATGAAGATTAAGGCACCATTTAGACCAAGATTCATGGAGGCATGAGAGAAGATTAATTGTACTTATGGGATAAGATGGATCTCAAACAAGACACATGCACAACATTATAGAAAGTATATTTTACCCTATATTATTTTTTATAATAATAAACATTTGAAGTTTATAATAAAGTAAATATTCCCCTAGATATGTAATCTCCCCTAAGATTAAATTCATTCTTTGTAAATCTTAGGGATCTAGCTAGTGTATAAGCTAGGAACACATTGATGAAGCTAGTCATTAAAGTAAATAAATAAAATTTATTAGGTTATAATAACTGTAATAAGTAATAATAAACCTTAACAAAGTTGGTGAGTATATTGAACACAAATAATAAAGGGACATATCAATAGAAGGATTCCTTGAATAAGGAAATAAAAGGTAGTCCAAGATAAAATGCATGCTTAAGGAAGAACAAGGTGTGTATAATGATATATAATTCTAATTAGGAAACTTAAGGGTCAAAACATTAAATATTTTTGATAATATCTTGATGGCCCATCCAATTCTTATGTATATGATTGGTGTGACCTTAGATGAACCCATATAAATATTGGGGACCTACTCTAAGGAGATAATTAAAAGAGGAACATGTGAGTTCATCAAGAAATTGAAAAATTGTGAAGATGCATTGAGGAAGTACTCTTCCAACACAACTAATGTTGAGATATTAGTTTTTAAATTCTTGAAATAAGAAGAGATAATCCACTCACACTTATCTAAGGATGAATAAAAATAAAAGGTATTATCCACCCTAGTCTTCATTAACATGAGTAAGGAATAATGTGCAACCCTAAGGTGAGAAGCAAAATGACTAACCCATATAATAGGAATCGATAAAATGGAGTTATAATAACACTTCTTAGAGATTTGGGGAAAGACCTTGAATGAGGAAAGATTCCTCAATGAAATTGTAAAGGACACTAAAAAGTTGATTGGGCTAAAATAATAGGTAGAGCCACTTCTAAATTTACTTGTGATTATAAGGGAAATGGGTGAAAAATTAGTTTTTTTCATGGAGGAAATTTAATTCATGTTGCATATATGGGTTGAGTTTTAAAATGAGTTAATGATTGGCACCCTGGAGTTCTTTTCTTCCCCTAGCTAAGTGGGCCACACAAGAAGAATAATGATCAAGTTTCTTGAGGATGGACAATAGAGTTAGTGTGGGGTAATGTTAACCCAAAAAATTAGTCATATCAAAACATTAAAATTAGATCTAATATTTCAAAAATATCCAAATTGAATGATAAGCATAAGAACATGTGGCACACAAAAAACACACTAGCATATGGTTTCCAACTAGGCACAAGTTAACTAATAAAACCCATTAATGTGCACAAAATGGTAAGGATACAAGATGAATAAATATCATATCCCACATAATTAGTACTCAAAGTGTATATAATAGAGGATAGTGGATGAATTACTAATGATGGTAAGGTTACTATAGATAGAAAAGGGATGAGTGCAAATGGCAAATATCTAACTTGGAGAAAAATGACATATTTATTATTATATGAGTAGTGAAAGAACATTAATTATTAAATGATTATGGGTATAATTTAAGATATCTCCTATCGAAGCATCTGTAAGTAGTTAGGCCCTAAATCAAAAAAATGAGAGAGATGAGTTGATAATAGGGAAATACTAGATTACATTGATACTTAGAGGGATTTAATTTATGGATTGATTTTATTCATTACCAAAGGGTACCATTTATAATCATGAATCTATAACTTTAATAGATATATTACTTATTTGGCATCATATTCCACATGGAATAATTGGTGTGTGTTTGATTAAGTTGATCTTTTGATTATAGATAGAAGTGGGAACTTAGTGTATTGAAACTATTGCCCTTGGGGCCATGCCATCTATGTGTAATGAATTTATGGTTAACATAGTCTAATTACTTCCCTTAGACAATCCATTTCCAACTAACTTTACCTATATCTATACCCCTCTATGCACATTAGGTGAGTGTGTGTGTTAGAACCCAATTCCTATAATAAGAAACAATTATTTTTTTCCTTTATATTATCAAAGTTTATTACATAACATGCTATTTTAGTTTTACACAACCAATTGGGTCTTACTTCACTCATTATATTGGAAATATAGACCCATATAATCATATCATCATATAAACATGGTTTTATTAGATCACATCTAAAGAACAATAATAAAGTATACTTGAATATGTTATTTACATTTTGGCTCAAGGAAATATACTAATAGGACCAAGTTTTTCCATTATGTTAAAACTTGTGCAAAGAGTCTAAATAAGTTATAATATCCACTGTTATAATAAGTAGAATTGAAATAAGTTATAATTTATCTTAACACACACACATTTATGTGTATGTGTGTGTATGTATGTATGTGTGAGAGATAAATGAGTCAACATGAACATACTAAGGGTAAACAGTTCTAAATTCAAAGAAGGTGAGTGATTTTACTCTAACCATAGACCTAATAGTCACCCCACAAACCTCATAACTAGGGAGTGGCCCTTCCCTTCATGAGAGAGTATATGAATTTAGAGTGAACATTCATAACCAATCTAGGAACATGTAAAATGTATAATCAAATAATGCACGAATCAATCTGTGCTAATAACATACATAGAATAATGTATAATATAATTTCACTACATGCAACACCTAAGAAAACATGCAAAGCATAAAGTAAAGGGGAAATACAATGTATAAATCTATAAAATTACTTGGAAATTTTTTTCATAATGTAATTAGACAAACATATACATGGTTAATTCAGATATTGGTCCAGGTCTAATCCACATAAATAAAGCTCTATACTATCCACTAGTCATCATAAACTAGTTCAATCTCATCTGAATAATAACCTCTCATTAGATAAATGATAATAAAATGAAAAATATAATTTCACATATATCAAACATAAATAAACATCTTTACTATCCAATATAATTCTTAAATTAGTTCAATCTCACCTAGAGAAGAACCTCTAATCAAATAAATGATCATAATGTGAAAACTTTGATTTCACATAGATCACACACACTATAACTCAAAAATAGCCTATTCACACTAAGATAGAATAATTGAAATAAATAAAATATTATTTTAAGTGAGTTAAAACAATCCATAAAAAAATACTTAATTTCACCCTGCACGCATAAGAAGGTAAAAAACCTAGTAAAACACTAAAGCTACATGTCTAGGTTTTGTGGTTTGACAACCCTATTTTATTGGATTTTTCATTGTGTTTAAATATATATTTAATTATTGATATTATGAAGCTATCCATATTCCAATGTATTATCATTCACCAAATAACATCAACCCATGATATCTATAACATGAATATGATTCATACATATAACAAGTGAGATTCTAAACTTGCTACTACCCAAGTTTATGCAAAATTATTCCTTTATGGTAAGTGATCATATTGTTTCATATTGTATAAGGGTTCATACCATTCCCTTATTATGAATCATATGTTATTTAATTTTATATTTTCAAAACCATCCTTGACCTAGGAGATTATTAAATATCAATATATATTAACCCATATTATCTACACATTTGATTCATATAGGCTATAAATGGATCCATAGTTTATACAAAATTTATCATTTAAGGATACATACATATTTTTATTAATTAATATGGGATAAACACTTACCATTTATTCATTAATTTAATCATATATTAACTACTTGTAATCTATATAGAGAATTGTCTTATACTTGTTTATCTCAAAACAAATCCACCTTTCATATGTGTAGGTGCACTAATAATATGAAATATTTACACATGGTATATATAAGTATTAAATTAGTGTAAAATTAATTTTAATTCCATTTTATCAACTCTTCTCTGAATGGATTATATTTTCCTAATTATATCCATTAATAATTGAGTTCCAACTAGTTAGTCTGATGTTGCACACTACTACTCACATTACATAAAGAGCTAGTTTAGGAATACTAATCCAGACCAAAATTAGGTATTCAAAAATAAAAAATGAAGTATGATACAAAAAATATAAATCTATAATAAAGTATCAAAATTAGTTATTCATTGGATCCATTCTATGCTCATGAGATAGGCTAATTCTACAAAACAACCATTTTTAGCTATACTAGCTGGCTAGTTTTTTATACTAAACATTATTCTATAGAAATATACTAAATCCATAATATTATAATAAGTTTATTAAATACTAATAAATACAAAATAATTTCATATACATTGATCCATTATTTTTCTATAGTCACTACTAGTTGTGAAAGATCACTTAGTTCATCGCTAGCTTCTACTATCTCTAAGAATGTGCAATTGTTTCCTTATTTAAGTTTCATGGATGATGAAACAAGATATAGTTAGTTATTAATTATATAATTATAAAGTTTTAATAATTTTTTTAATTTTTCAAAACTTTCAACACAAAATATATTTCCCCCCTATATCTGATATATTTCTCTACCATAAAGCACATAAAAGAACCAAAATGCACACTATCTTGTTCATAATTTTAAAATTATTATTGATACTAAATAATAATATGATAAGGATTGTAAAAACATTAAAAATTTCCATACTAATAATTAAATTCTTATTTAATTCAAAATTGAATTTGTTTAGTAATAAAGGCTACAAAATAACTAGTTACTTGCCTCTTTCTCGTACTAAGGAACTTAGATTCTTGCCTAAAATAAGACTATATTCTTGTAGTTATACCTAAAAATTTAACCTTATCCTCACATCTAATATAATTATGAAGATAATATTTAGAATGTCTTTTCTTCTCCCTTGTTGTCTTCCTTATCTTCCTCTTTGCTCACTTGCACTTTCTTCTCTTTCAAATTCTTCTCCTACAAAATATGCCATGCCTCCTATAATATGAGATAACATGTCATAGTTTCCTTCCTCTCTAATTATTATTATTATTAACTCATTATTTAATTTCACCCTTTAATCGGTATTTATATATTTTATTATTAATTAAATATTAGTCATGGAGATTTCACTCAAGTTTTCTTTGAATATAAAAATTGATCATGGAGGGTGTACAAATTACTATTTCCTCCACTAAGTTACTATTACCTTCACTTAATTTACTATTAATTCCACTAAGTTACTATTACCTCCACTTATTCTACTATTTCATCCACTAATTTTTATCTTTCTATCCCACCTATACTCCTCACATGTGCTTCAAGTCAAAAGTAGAGTCAATTTTTGAAAAAAACCTTACCTTGTGTGTACCTCATAATGAACCTAAAATAAAATTCATCCCACTTAGCCAATATAAATATAAGTAAAATAATCATCATCATCATATGGGTAGGATTATGGGTGAAACATAGATTAGTAAAATAAGATATTCATGTCAACTACAAGGTGAAAAAGGTGGTTGAATGGACAAATTTGAATTTCCATGCATGGGTTAGGTTTGTGGGTCAACCTAGCCACACACCAAGGTTGGTTAAAACTCATATAGAGTTGATTGTAACATGGTTAGCAACTAATTTCACATAAAATATTTTTATTTTATCTAATATTCCAAATAAATGATATGGAGGGGTCATTTAATTATTTTCCTCTAAGAGGATCATATTTTTAAATCATAAATAAGGGTTTTAAATACTAAGTAATGAAATAATATCATTAATTCCCCATCATAATCCTATTCTTATTCATCCATTTCATGATAATTTTCACTCTAATCAAACATGAAGTGAAATACTTACTAATAAATAATAAACCAATTTGTTAGCACATCCTAACAATGTTAATCAATAATTATTCTGAGCTACTACAAATCATCGTAGATTATTATATACATAAAACAATTCAATTATAATGTATAATAAACAACAACCTACAAGAAGCACCCACAAATCATGAATCACATATCTAACATAAGCACTTAAAATATACAATTATGTGTATGACATGTTTTCAAAATGTTCTATAGGTTCCTTTTGCAGACATCTATAACCCTCTATGTGATGATACTCTCCTTGTTATTTTTTTTTGATGGTAGAGATTCTCTTGCATCCACCTCAATAAAAAATAGTAGTTAGTCTAAGTTTAGGACATAACACCAATAATACTCAAAATATATAAATGTCAAGTAAACTATTGCAATATATTTAAACTAAAATCAAATATACAAATATTTCATACCATAATAGTAATATATTATAATGTATTCAAAATTCCCTCTATTGATACTAGAATATATTATCAATATAGATAATATTAATCTCAAAATTCTAATAGGATTAAATAATAATTAAATTCACTCTTTCAATAGTAATATCATTTATTAGAGTGGAAAATTAGGATGTAATAGTGTGTGATCCAACTAACATGATATTCTATCACATAAATCGAATATGATAGGTGTTGAGTGTGTGAGTAGATAAATACACTAGATACCCAAATAATTTTATCACAATATATATTATGATTGAACCAACCACAACATGTGTTATACATACAAATGAGGGTGATACAAAAATATGAATTGAACACAAATTCTTTTATAGTAGTTTATTTTTGGATTTTGAGGATGATTCAAAAGTTCACACATTAGAATAATAACATGAAGATGAGGAAGAATCAAGTGATGAAGACGAATTGCCTTGCATATAATTCAATCAATGAGTTATTATGGAGGTCAATCTCCTAAAATAAAATTTTGGTAATAAAATAATAAATTTCAATAGTGATGTGAAATTAGAGGGCACTTATTGCATATGATAAGAGGAAATAAAGGTACATGATGTTAATGTTGATTTTTTTCCATATAAGAGCAAGGATAAAAAAATTTGTTTTATAAATATTTTTAGTCATTCAATGAGATCATTTATGAGAAGGAGACATCATAATTAATATCATAAAATATTTATTCTATATATTAAAGGGGAGTTATGTTCCTTTGTGAAGACCCATAAATTATAATTTGTGAGGAGGATCAATTTATTGGAAAGGAATGTGACAAACAAATTTGGGAAAAATCATTGAACATGTGAAATATTAAAAAACATAAACTATTTGATAGTTAAATCACAATGCATAAAATTGGTTTTTGTCATTCCTCTAATTTTAAATATAATACTAATATTTGTAAAATAATTTCATGAACTCATTTGGCCTGACTTTGAGGTATGTTTAATTGATCTTAATGATTTTTTGATTTCATATTTGAAAATATCATTATGTGAAACATATACTTTGGATATTTTCAAATTTTGAATGAAAAATTTAATGGAATTATGATAATATTACAAATATTTTATTTATAGGATGAGAGCTATAAAAAGTGAAAACTTGATTTTACTTCATGATGCCAAATGTTTCATACCAAATTTCAAAGTTCATTCTCCCCCTTGATTATGATAGGTTAGTTTAGAAGTAGGGTGGGAGTAGGATTATATTATTTTATATTATTTTTTTATTCTTACATTCATAGAAAATCTTTGCTTTATTAGTTCTAAAAATGCTACTAAGGATACAATAATATAAATTGATAAAAAAATTTCACACATCATTTTCCACTAGCCAAATCCAGATGCATTCCATAAGAGATATCTAGTCACATTCAATTGGATGACTAAATATGAATTCACTTTGATATGTTGAAGATTTTAGAAAATGTGATCTTTTTTTAATTGAGTATTGGTGTTACGTCTAATTGATTTGTGTTTTCATAATAATTTTCTTTGCATTGACAAAAAGGTCATGACTAAACTTTATCAAATTAAGCATTAATTTGAGGTGAATGAAAAAATAAATAATAACACCACTTTTAACTTAATTTTATAATAATCCTTACAATTGGATATATTAATTCCCAGCCTTTTAATAAATTAAATGAAAAAAAGATAGAATTATATGAAATATTCAAATAAAAAACATAATATTTCTCCTAAAAGTGTGATTTAATAAATATTTGTCTGGGTTATGGAAACCTAGATAGTAGGGGAGAAAGGCATATAGTGGAGCTAGATGCATCTTTATTGGGTTTATATATGTTTGGATAGTAGTAGATAAATTCCCAAGATTTCCCCCACCAAACCATTCCCATTAAAAAAATTAAAATAAAAGTGTAATACCCTTCAAAAGTTTTGATCATGTGATTTCTTTCACATTGGTTAGAAACATTATAGGTAGAGGCAAATGAATTAATTTTCAAACACATTTAACTCTTTCATATATGTTAGGGCTTATCATGTTGTGTGATAATATTGAGGCTAATATTAAAGTTTGTTTTCAAAATGTAATCATTTTACATGATTTCTAGTTTTCTTTATAGATTAAACATAGATTTTAAATTCTAAACACCTAACAATGTTTTCCCCACAAAATTAACCATTTTTGTGACCAACACAACCTATTTCCTTTTATAATAGGACCCACTCTTATATAAGTAACTTTTGGAAATAATTCATGATCCTATGATCAATATAATCACTTTAAATGTTTTATCATTAGGAGCCAATGGTTAATGCTTTTAAATCTCATTTTGACATGCTCTAATAGATATTTCAAAAATAATTTTAATTTTGGTATATAAAAAACAATAAGGTTTTCAAGTACATTTTTTGATAAGGTTTTGGTGCAGTATGTTATGTTTCAACATATTTTTACACTATTTAAATAAAAATACATTATAAGAATTATAATGCACTTTAACAATTATTTTATTATTTATGCACTCTTTTGAAATGTTAATTATTGTTATACTTTGTTGAATTTATGTTTTGTGTCTAGCTTATGTTTAAATTGGTAAGTACATTTTTCATAGCACCAACCAATACTCACATATTCATGAACCAAATTCAAGTATTATGTGACAATGAACCAATAATTATATTACACATATCATGATATTAATCTCTATGCATACCCAAATTCTCACACCTCCTCATGCTAGGTTTCTAAAAGTTTAAGATTCCTAGTTATTTGTAAGGTACCAAGCATTGTAACCATAAAATCTTACAACCTCACACTTTTAGTATCACTCAATTTTTTTTAAAATAACTTTGTAACTAAAATTTAACAAATAAGTACCACATTCCACATTTTTTCAAAACCTCACAATAATTCACTACTTGCACATTCAAAATCCCAAGGAATTATGATTGCATAACTAGGAATTAATAGTAATGATATGTGTATCATGACCCCATTCATTATGCACTTCATAAAATTTAAAAGATATTCTTAGATCTCTAATAGCTATGAAAAATCAAGTTAGTCATAAGATTCAATGTATCCATCTTAAAAATGTGTTGTAGTGGGAAATAAATAAGAAACATAACTGATGTATTCAAGAATTACATGACTCCAAAAAAACCAGTATGTGCCATGTATCTCATCCTAATTAGCTACTCATTTGATAGGGATTGTAATAAATTTTGTCTCCACATATATTAAGTGACTCCAAAATACAAGTAGGACAAATGCCACACTATGAATGGCCAAAATATTCACTATGAGTGAGGTAATCAAAAAGATAAAAATGTATTTTATAACTTAGATATTACAAAATCATAATGTGTGGACTATGACATAACACTCATAAACCATTCTATGTTTCAAATCTTTCCAAAGAGTGAAAAGTACTCAAAGTATGCCTCTTCACTCTATGATCACTATGTTAATATATAATATCATCATTTCCCATCAAACCATCAAATGTTTTTTCATAGTTCATAGAATTTATAAGAGTAAAAGATCATATATATATATATAAATAAAAGATGCATAGAGACATTTAATAAGTGTAAAGGCCACATGAATATAAAAGAGAAAAAAATTAATCAATAATTATTGATATATAATCGCATGTGCCATCAACTTAGGTTAAAATATGTAAATAAACACATAGATCATTTAAATCAAAATATATGTATAAATCACAAAGCATTAATAGAGTTTTCAAGCTTACTAGAGCCAATTTTTTTAGTGTTTTCTCATAATGTGGATCATAATAATTTTTAGAAAGATCCACTTGTGATTTATAAGATCACATAAATTTATATTTGTGTTGAGACTCCATGAGATCTAAAAATGACCCCAAGGCTCCAAAATATGCTATACAAAATGTGTAGTATAAAAATTCTCATTAAATTAAAGTCATAGCTGCATGGATAAAACACAGTGACACTTTGCATACTCCTCTATACATTTTAATTCTAGACATGAAAAGTCTAAGCAACCACAAATTTGAAATATTTTTTCAAGTTATCTTTTTAGATTAGCACAAATAGCTTTAAATTTAAATTTGAAGCTTTAGTTATATTTTTAACCACTCTAAATAATTTTTAATTTTAAACTATTTTTAATAAGTGATCACATTAAATATTTTGGAAAATTAAAAAGTGGTGAACATAGACCTGTATATGTATTAAGATAATTTTATTCATAAATGTTTTAGGAGATTCAACTAGCTTAACAAATATTTATAGATGTTTAATGATTTTGTTCTTATTTTATTTTTTCAAAAAAAATGATTAATATTGTGTTTATTAGCTTTAAATTATTACCATATATATTTATTTTTTATAATGAATAGGCTAGAATGTGAAATTTTTTAATTTTAATATTTTTAGTTAGATAGTCTCTGATCTATTATTGTTGTAGATAAATGTTGAATATTTTATGTAGTGAGTTATATATTTATAAAATTGTTGTATTAGAATGTGCTTTTAGCCATTTTCTATAATAAATTTATCTTACAAAAATATAATGCAAAGATTCACTAATAGTAATTAGTCCTTAGACTGACTCTCTCTCTCTCTCTCTCTCTCTCTCTCTCTCTCACACACACACACACACACACACACACACACACACACACACACACACACACACACACACACACACACACACACACACACACACCTTTTTTTTATTAATATTTAAGTGCATGATTATATTTGAAGAATGTTTGATTTGGATAAAATATCAAAAGTTTTTTCTTAAGAGGATTACTAAAAAGAAATTAAATACTTATTTTATGATATACCTTCCTTCCTATTTTAAAATTTTCAATGAGATATTATAATTTTACCATACAATAATTGTAAATATCCATCATTGGGTGTTGTTTTAATCATTATTGTGAATTTAATTTAATAGGTTGTAGGTCACATGCCACAATTTCACCACTTAGTTATCTATAAATTGTATACCTACAACTTATGCCCTTAACTAAATTATCAATAGTCTTAAAATGAGAGGGTGAAATATCATTATATATGTTGTCATAGAACACAAATCAACATAATAATTTAGCACTAGAAGGAGGGCCCTTTGTGATGAATTTCACCCAACATGTGTTTTCATTTTAGTTTCTATAAAATATGTTGAAAATTCATATTATATATAAAATAATAAGACAAAAAATCATGTCTTGGCTTTGTGAAACAACCATTAACATTCTTGGTGTTCAAAATTAAGTTATAAAAAATACTTTCAATTATCTTCCTAAGTTTCAAAATGATATAACAACTAAGAAACATATTCATGCTCTCAAAAATCTTTGGGATTTTTAATATTCAACATGAGGATGTGACATATAGGTTATTCAATTTTAAATTAGATGGATTGAAATATTAATGATTTTTTAATTTAATGTTTAGTTCATTCAAAGTTCTAAGGAGTTATAGGATAAATTTATTATAAAATTTGTATAGCTCATTGAGCCACTAGATTCGATTAATTGAAAGTTCACAATCAAAAGACACTAAAATAACCAATAAGGAATTTCAATATCACATTTCAAGATGTTTATAAAAACATTACCATCAACTATAGACCTCAATAATCCAACATTATAGACATATAAATTAATTCCTTATATCCTATCATATCCATTCTTTTTAAAACATCTAAGTAAAAAATTTTAGCTTTAGCATATGCAGAGATTGCCATATTAGATATGGAGTTGTATTAACAAATAAAAATGAACAATTATGATTTATTTCAAGATGTTTTACCAAACATTCCTTAACCATAAAAATATTTATTTTCCCTTGGTTAATCATCAAAATCAGACCTTTGTTCATAACATTGAACTTATCACAAATCAAAATTATGATTTATTTGAAAATGACACAAATTCAAAAATTATGGTTGAACCAAATACATCATGTGTTACAGATAAAAATGAGGGTGATATAAACATATACATTGAAAATGAAGGATTTTATGATTTTTTTCTATATTTTAGGAATCATGTAAATGTTCACACATTATAAGAATCATAAGAAAATGAGGAAGAATCAAGAAAGGAAGATGAAATGTCCCAAATATAACTCAATAAATGAGTTATTATTGAGGAAAATATGTTAAAACATTGTTAAAAAGATAATAGTGTCCAAAAATGATGTGAAAGTAGAGGACACCAACTGTGTATGGCAAGACAAAATAACATATCATGATGTTGATTTTTTTTGTTGACATATTTGAATGAGGACAAAAACTTCTAGTTGATAAAAAATGTTTGATCATTCAATGATATAATTTAAAAGGAGACATAAAAATTGACTACAAAAAAAATTATTTCATATCTTTGAGATGGGTTATGTTCTAATTTGTGAAGACCCATAAAGTCTACATCTTGGGGATGATCAACCAATTGAAAAGAAAGTGAAAAAATTATTTTGTTAATAACACATTGAACTTATACAAGATGAATAAATAGAAACATGTTTCACAAATAAATCACATCACTAATAATTGGTATCCACCATGCCTCTAATTCCAAATATTATATATAACTAGGTAAAATAAACTCATGAATTCATTTAGCCTGAATTTGAGGTATGTTTACTTAATCCTAATAATTTTTATTATTTCATGTTTAATGAAGATAATTATATGAAACATAAGATTTTATATAATTTTAAAAATAAGATGAAAACTTATATGAAATTATAAAAAGAATATAAATATGTTTTGACTAGGATGACAACTATCTAAAGTGAGTTTGCTTCTATCAAGTGGTGCCAAATGTTTCATACCAAATTTCTAAGTTTACCCTCCCACATTGAATATGAATGGTTATTTTACGAGTTAGGTAAGATTAGGTTTATATTAGTTTATATAAGTTTTGTCTTCCTCAATTCATATAATAGATTTGATTCAATAGATTTAGTTTAATAAGTGTTACTAACAACACAAGAAGAGAAACTGATAAATTTTTTGCACACATAATTTTACACTACCCAAATATAAATCCATTCCATAAAATATCCATTTTCATAATTGGATAACCAAAAATGAATTCACTATGTATAAAATATGATATTTTTAAACTAAATATCAATGTTATGTCTGATTTCTTTATGTTTTCACTAGAGAACTGAATCTTTATTTCATAATTATCACATGAATCAAGAAAAATATTTTCATTAAAAGAGATTAATAAATGTAGTTTATCACATTAATATTTGCCTTGATGTGTATGAAATAATAAATGAATTATCACTTGTGAATTAATTTTATGGCAATCCTTATACCTAACTATACTGGTTCCCAGCCCTTTGATAAATTAAAAAAAAAAGAGTTTATGTGCAGACAAATAAATCTAGTTATATGTATTTGATAATGCTAATTATTTACACATTCTAAATAACATAATTTTTTCCCAAATACATGACTCTTATTCACCATTTATATAATTATTTTATTGATATACTTGACTCTTTGTTTTCTATCACTAATACACATAAATTTCCATGTCAAATGCTCAAATTACTTAAAATCATCATCAAACTATCTCCAACCTAAGAAACATGTACTTATATTTTAGATAGGTATACCCTAGGTAGACAAGTATACCTTAGGAAGATAGGAGAGCTACACACCTAGGTTAGTAACATCCCATACCAAATAATGACTAGTTTAATAAATTAAAACAATTCTTTTGGGTCTTCTTGTATGTTTTATAAGGTTGAGTAAAGGAAATTATCAATAAGTTTGGATATAAATACATATAAAATGTCATTCATTATGCCCAATTATTTTTCACTTGGTTCAAGATTACAAACTATTGCAAATTGATAAAATTTTCCCTATTCTTCCAAAATTCAAGATCACTCACAAGGAGAAACTATAATCCAAGTCCAAACCATCTAATTTTTTTTAAAAAGATATCATTGAAAAGTATCAAAACCATTCACTAGCCAGTTCTCATAGTCAGGGAGCACAATTGCATAATCACTCTATGTGGGAGAACTAAGTGGGATTAATTTCCCTCATTAAAGTACTAGATAGGTAGGTAGTTGTTAATGATTAAGGGGATGATTGGGGTATGCTAAACCCATTACAATCCCCTCTTTTTTTTATAGGTTTTCAAGCTATCAAAGTGCTTGTAGGGTTTCAAAGACAAAATAATAGACAATGCCAATTTTGTGTGGCATAATCCTAATTTTTATATCTTAGATTACTTAGTAGATGTAGGAATAAGAGGTGAAATTATCATATTTTTCTCAAAATCAATGTGGATAGGACTAGGGTCAATGGATATGATTAGCTTCCACTATTGTCCACCTTATTTGAACTTGTCTAAACATAGTCAAAAATGTTATCTCATTATGGGAAATCTTATTCTTATCTTATGTCGATTACCACAACCATATTTTTATCATAGTCAATGTGAACACAACCATGGTCAACAAATAAGATTGGTTTCCAAAGTTGTCCACCTTCACTAGAGTTTTCTACAAACAATTTTAGATTTTATGCATAGTCTTAATTATGCAAACTCACCTCTTTTACTAATTTTTATTTTCAAACATCTAGAATAATCAACACGCATTTATGTTTAAGCTAAGTATATTTTATCTTAGAATTTTTTAAAGAATGATAGCTTTCCATATTTATTATTTTTCAAAATCATAACTATTAATTATTGTACATCTTTAGCATTATTATTTTCTCTAGTTTTATACCTATTTTAACAAATAAAATTTATTGTTTTATCAAAAATAGAGTAGAAAATATTGGTGAACCTATACATTTTAGAACATTGATTTGTTTTATTTTTTTCCTTGGGTTTAAAATTAGTTTTTTCTTTCTATACACAACATTATTTTTTAATTTGGTTTTCAACTTTCAATTTCAATTTTCAAAATTATTTTTTACTTTTCTTATATTTTCCTAGAAAATGCGTTCTGACAATTTTAAAACTCATAATATCTATCATTTTAAGCAAAGTGATCTTTCATTTTATGTAATATATGATTTTATGGGTACTTCTCCAATATTCAAGCCATTAGATATCACTATATACAAATTTAGGTTTCCATTTACCTCATAACATATAAAAAAATTCTAGGGGTTTCTTTTTTAACCAAATGAATCCTTTGACTTTTTCTTCTTGTCATGTACTAGTAAGTGGTTAGCCCCATGAAATTACTCTCAACATACACTATAGATGGGATAGTCTGGGTACCTAATGGTGGAATCCCTCATCGTTAGTGATTTTGAGGCCATGTTTACTATTTATGATTGGGATTCGTATACTTGAGAGCGTATAAAGCTAACAAACCTTTCCTAGTTCACCTTTTTCCATTATTTCTTTCATGGTATGACATATTGTTTTTTATAAATATTCTTGGTATTTGTCATATTTTTTTACTTTGGCTTAACAAATTTAAAATTGATTCTAAATATTCAATGTTAAATGGTGTTCATCCTATATATTTAATCCTCGATAATAATGCTACACCTTACAATTATGATAATGAATGGATTGATTATAACACTTGTACAATATATGATTCTTATTACATTAATGAAGAATACATTTTATATAGATTTGACTATGATAATGAAAATAAATATGATTAGTACAATAGTGAATAATATAGTGAAGAGGAAAGTGAGCATACTAATTTATAAATTGAAAAACCAATTTCCTATATTCCTCCCTTGTGTTCCTCTTTTCATAAAGTAGAACAAAAAGAACATACTAGAAATAAATATCTCCTTTCCCTTAATATTTCACAAGGATAAAAATGTGAATAATCAATAATTAGTTCACCTCATTTACCTTTTAAGGTTTCTATTGCATTACATCACATTAAACAATATAATATACAAAAGTATAGTCCTTGCATACAAGTGAATGTGTTAATATATATATCTCTCTCTCTCTCTAGAAAACATAGATAATGTAAATACATATGATATCTCAAAATCTCCTCTAGACATTTTTAATATCATAAAATATTGTGATAATATTTATCCTCCTTTGGAAGTTAAAAATATATATATATATATATAATATCTCATTATATTTCTACCATTTATCTTGAAATATCAAAGGATTTACATGAATATGATGTATATAAAAAACTGATATTGCTTCAGATTTATAAAATAATGATCATGTCTTACTATCCCAATATTCTCAACATAGTATTCATATATCCATATAATGAAAGTCTTGTGATAATACTAATTATGATGATTTTTATCTCTTCTAGTAAGTCAATAGAATCTAATGAACAACAATGTGATGTTTATACTTCTATAAAAATTCAATCTAAAAAGATAATCAATGATTCCAAATATTTACTAATATTGACTTAGAATTCAATCCTAAGGCATGCAGTGACATATTTCATGATCCTCTCGTACCAATGTTTAAAATAGATGATCAATTATAGCCCATAACTGAGCCTTTCCAAACTAATATCATTCCTACTAGCAATAAAATTTCCATGATGAAATCAAGTAATTGATCTCACTTTACAAACTAGATCAAGTTGTGTGAATATAAATTATAATTTTATCTTAGGATAACCCATTACATGATCTACATATGAACATTCATATCCAAAAATATTTCATTGTGGTTACACTAGCCTTTTTTTATGGTTATGGATATCGTTTTACTCATCTAATAAAATATACACTTTATTTTGGAGAATAGGACAATGATAGATGTATTATACTAAAAAAATAGTAAAAGGCTTACAAGATATGCTTCAAATTAGTTTTATAGTTTACCTAGTGGACCCTTACCTACCTTCAAAATATTGTAAGATGTGTTCTTATCAAAGAATCACAAAAACATGATGCCTAAATTCACGTTAAATTTTTTTCAAGGTTTGAAACAAGACCATGATGAGATATTTGAGGATTAAATTTTAATATTTAACTATAACTTTCATTATATAATTTATCAACCCATAGATTTAGAAAAAAAATCATCTTTAGTAGGGTCATTTTATTTTATCTCCACTCAAATAAAAATCCATGCATAAATTTTATACTTATTTTGATGAGTTGTACATAAACATGTTCAAATGTACACGTGCTTTAAATTATGAAACACATAAGTCTACTAATAGAAAATAACATGCATATCTTACATAAATATATGTAAAACACACCAATAGATATCATTCTTAAGGCACCTGTATATATATATATATATATATATATATATATATATATATATATATATATATATGCATACATACATACATACATACATACACATACATACATACATACATATATATATATATACATACATACATACATACATACATACATACATACATACATACATACATACATACATACATACATACATACATACATATATATATATATATATATATATATATATATATATATATATATACATATATATACATACATACATACATACATACATATATATACATACACACACACACACACACACACACACACACACACACACACACACACACACACACACACACAAACACACACACACACACACACACACACACACACACACACGTGTGTGTGTGTGTGTGTGTGTGTGTGTGTATTATAAAATAATATAATATGTAATGATATATATTATAATTATAAACACCCAACAAATATACCAATATGGTAAATAAATAATTAAATTATTTTATTTTGAATTAAATAAAATTACTAAAAAATATATAATTCATCATCATGTTATTAAATAATTATGGGCCCAAATAAATAAATAAATTTTTATATTTTGAGGTAAATACACTTACCACAATAATAAATATAATTCACCCACCATATATTCTAGAAAGTAAATACATAATTAAATTCTTTGTTTTAAAGTAAATAAAATTATCACAACAAAGTTATAGTTCCTCTATCATATTATTAAATAATTATGGGATAAATAAATAAATAATTAAATTATTTTTTGAGGTAAATAAATATAATTCACCAACCATATATTATAACATGGTAAATACATAATTAATTTTGTTTGAATTAAATAATATTACTACAAAAAAATTATAATTCACTTGTTAAGTAAAAGTGTGTATATATTTTTTATAATACCAGTCCTAAAAGAATTAAATGTTAACACATTCATTCCATTACACAAAATTAGCCCCCTAGATGCCACTAAAGGAACAACTATTGGTTTAATGATTCAAGGACATATTCACACACGAAGGAAGTTACTAATAAAATAATGGAATAAAATATCACATACAAAACAAAGAGTCCAATTAAAGTATCTCATAAGAGGGATGAATCCAAAAAAGTAATTACAGTCAAGGAAGAACAAGTTTAGGTAGTAATAAAGGGAAATAATTAGGTTAATAATCACTACCTAATGTGAATAAATATAATTTGCATAAGATGCAACCACTTAATTTTTATATGCTCAGATATAAACCACATGATATTATACATACATTGTTATATGTTAAGCTAGCCACTCTTTTTCCTAATTACTATCCTCCTCATCGTCATCATGAGTACACAAAAGGCAAGGCAATTTTCATTTATCATGATATTAATAGACATTGAGATAATTATTATTATGCATTGAGAGAAAATATTACATAACCTGTAGATACAATTATTATTATTTTTAAATCAACATATCAAGCATAAAGGATACTATAAAATAAGATCAATTCACATCTCACCTTACATAGACATGGCTACCAAATAAAAAGTACCATGCTTTAAAAAAAATACATAAACATTTAAGGTATACTTCAAAGATATTAAAAGAGAATAATAAATATCAACCAAAAAAATCAAAGATAACAAACATGTGTGACTATTTATAAGAATACAAAGCCAAATATTCAATATCAAATGGAAATTATAAATGACAATTAGTACGATGCACAATTTTTATTTATATTAAAGTGGTCAACTCATTATATAATTATCAGTTAGTTTGATTATATAAAACGTCATGATCAATAATGGGTCAAGTTAAACCATATATAAAATGGAACTTATGCAAACTCCTGTGTATGCATTATAGTATTTATGGGATACATCTATCACATTAAAAATAAATAAATGGACACATATACAATATGCTTGGGCATATAGTGATACCTATGCAAGTTGGTTAAAAAATAGTGGCTATTCCATTTCTAGTTTTACTAAGCACAAGGGTATTTAGCATGTTATTAGGATACCCTTGGATATATAATATCCTTTTCAAATCATATACAATAATCAATTTATAAATAATATACATTGTAATAAAGTGGTCAAAGTTTAAGGCATTTGATATGAATACACTCTACAATTAGTGGTAACTCCTCCTTCACCACCACCACTAATAGAGTTTGAAAAAAAATTAAACTAAGATCTATCCAAGAACTCATTACCACAGACATGAAGCTAATGTATTTCATAAAAATAATAAACTATCTATTATTCACAAATAGATTATAAAATGTTGAAATTGTTCTCCATCTCCATATCTAGTCAAATAAAATGATAGGCAAGGAAGATAATTTATAACCAAGAGATAAAGCTAAGTGATCAATACTAAATAAGAGATAAAACTAAGTGACAAATCATAATTAAGAGATAAATCTAAGAGATCAAATCTATAACTAAGAGATAACTATCCCTAAAGGATAGAAATAACTAGAAAATATCCCCACAATATCTAAGAGATAAATATGTAATATCTCATAATATCTAAAATAAGATAAATGAAATATGCACACATAAGTGGGTGGTAATAATTAAATACCTAGGTGAATATGAGCTAAGGTAAATAACCCACTCTAATAACCACCAGTGTAGTTTGTTATGGAACCTAATGAAGAACATAGTAAAAATATGGTTATGGCACTTATTCAAGAGCATAGTGTAGAATCTCTTTTTTTTTATATATATACAAAATATTTTATATACAATAATTTAAATGGAAATGTGTAAAGCCTCCTAGATAAAGAGCTTCACATCAAATATTTACTCAAGGTTAAGGTAAATATAAATATTTTATAGTCCATCTTAAGGTAATTCCTATGATAGTTTAACATGTTCCACAGTAAATATATACATGGATATTAAACAAAAAAATCCATCAATTCCTCCCACTTATTGAGTTATAGATGGAAAAATATTTTATGAGTAGTGATCAAGATAGTTATACTATAACACTTGATTCTTTTTTATATTTAGATACACCTACATGTAGTACTTTTTTCCCATGAAAATTCATTATCAACATATATGATCCAAGAACATACTATAGTCATCCAATTGAAGGGATCATATGATAGTTTATTTTTATTTTTTGCAAAACAATTATTTAAAAAAAATACTACAAAAATAAAAAAAACATTCAAAATATTCTCAAAAAATAAAAAATTGGGACTTGAGCATTAATGAGTTACTAGTTTACTTTTTTACATATGTTATTTACCACATATTTTGGTAGATATAATATTATTTTATAAGAACACATGCATTTCACAAGGTATATGAGTGTGATATAGGATATACATACCATACATGGATTCTTAGATGATGAATTACCTTATACCTAGTGTTCATGCCTATGTTAGGGGCATCTAATTTTATGGATTACATTATTAAAAATTTATATGTTTATATGAAATCTCTATCATATTTATCCACATATATTACAAGTGTATTAATAATTACTCAATTATTACATTGTGCTACATGAATATGTTGTTTTGATATGATATGACATTGATACATATGAATATAATAGGCTAGTTTTCACTTGTTTTATGCTCCAATATTTTTTTATTTCTTATATGATAGGCCAAACATTTCTTCCTTATTGTGTGTGGACTTGACCCTTGTGTGAAAATTTATTGAGAATATCTATGAGATATTTTATTGATATGTGCAACATTTGAATAAGTCCATTACTTGTATCCCTTAGCCTTATCTACACAATATTTGTTTGTGAAAAATTAGAACATGACCATTGATTATGGACCTTATCCATATGTGTGAAATATTTTATTATTTGACATTTGAATATGTCCATTTATTGTGTCCCTTAACCTTATGTGTGTGATATTTTCTTATATACCATTTTAACATGTCCATTATTTTTGTCCCTTGGCCCTATGCGTGTGATGTTTAATTTTATAGACTAAATTTGAATATGTCCCTTTTATGTGGCCTTTGGCATTATTATGTGAAATTATATGATTTTTTTGTACCTTTTTATAATTATTGAGCTTGATTTGTGGTGATATGACACATATCATGTATGTTTACTATGTTTTCTACTTTAGATGTGGTTACTTTACTACATGATTCATTTATAAATATATAAAGCCATGATACTTGTAGGCCTCACATTAAATATGTTACATACATGCCTCAATTAAAATTAAGTTTAAGTCATTATAATGACACACTCTCCACATGATAACATAATTACTACATGATTATAACTTTATCACATGATACATGTTAACTCTTATTTTTATATGAGTTAGTTACAAGCTACATATCTCATCTCAAAAGGGGGGCATCACAATGGTATTATAATTAAAACTCAAGCCTTTGTAAACAAAAAAATTATATTTGGGATAGATTACAAGGCTCAAATATACAAAGTACAAGTTTTAAAATATTTAAATCAATGCAAAATTAGATCCTAAATACAAATTATATTTTTTCACAGATTTAAACTAATGTAAAAAGAAAATCTATAATATAGTCTAGGTTTTCAAAGATTCAAATAAATTTATAAATCAAACATACGACATATATTATCACATTGATATATATTATGGTGAATATGACATGATTATACAGTCAATTTTAAAATATTAAAGGAATATATTTACATAAATGTGAATGCACATGCATGGACATATAAAACATTTTAAAGTTCAAAGTTATAGGTTGAAAATATAGTTACAATTGAACATATAGGTGCATAGTATTTTATATAATTTGCATATATTTAGTGAGTATGATATTCATTCATGCTCACGCTTATTCAAAGTTTAAAGTTACATTTTGAAATGCAAAATATTCATTTCAATTCAAATATATGAGAAATTCATTCTTGATGGGGGCATGAATATTATTCATTCTCTTTCAATCATGTAAATAGAATATATGTTGAATTTAAATTATTCATAATGTGCATGACACTATTTCTAGTGAACCAAATGTATGGTTTCATCTTTTATTATAGGTGATGTACATTCAAGTCTAGTAACACTCAATGACATTGTCATCAATTTTAGTGAACCCACTACGGTTATAAATTTTGGATTATTACCTTGGTTACTACTCCCTATTAATTATATTTATAATAATAAATATTTCCAACTCAGGATCTTGATTAATTATTAAAAAATTGGGCTTCATCACTCTCAATTCACTATTAGTTTAAAATATCCAAGTGTTTCAATGAAGGGCATAATTATCCATCATCAGTTATAGGTTACATATCAATTTGGTTTCATATTAATTAATGTGAGCTCATTACTTATTGTCTTTTCAATTATCAATTTTAAATTTTGGATTTTTAAAAATTTAAAGTGGAGAAATAACTACTTTATGTGTTGTTGCAAGGTCTGTTAAATTTGAGTTCCCTATATAAATTAAGTATCCTCTAAAAGATAAAGTGTGTTTACACACTAAGTCTAAATAATTTATAAATTAATCTAGTAGTTTCATTACTATAATAAATGGGGGGGGGGGGGAATTTAGACACATAAATATGGTCATAGGTACTTGAAAATGCTAATTCTTGGCACAATTTAAACAACTTGAATTTCCATTCATTTAAGCCTTTTATTAATATATGGGATTTACCATTTATTTTCCATAACTACTAAAAGAGATAAATATAACATTCTCAAACTACTTAAAATCACCCTAAGACTATCTCCAAACTAGTATAAGTGTCCTTGTTATTTCAAGATAGGTTTAGTCTAGGTAGATAAGAACACTACCACACTCCTTTCCACATAGGTTGTTTGTATCCCACTTTAAATATTTTTTTTATAAAATTAAAATCATTATTTTGGGACTTCCCACATGTTTCATCTTATTATATAAATGAAATTATCAAAAGGTTCTCCTATAAATTCATATCAAAGGTCATTCATTATACCCACTTTCTATTCACTTGGTTTAATCTTACACACTATTTTACATTAATAAAATATTTGATAATATTCCAAAATTTAAGATCACTCATAAGGAATATCCAAAATCCAAGTCTAAATAATCTCAACACAAGTAAAGATCTATTATTTTTAAGAATCAAAAGCCAATTTATAGATGCATACACATAGTTAAGGAGTACAATTGTATAATTACTCTAGGTGAAAGAACTACATGGGATTTATTTCCCTCCTTGGAGTATTATATATTTAGGTAGTGGTAAATCACCAAAAAATTTATTATGATAAACTTATCCCATTACAAACCCCTCTTTTTGGGTTATTTTCAAGCTATCAAAGTGCCCTTAGGGTTTCAAAGACAAAACAAGAGATAGTGAATTCTACGTGGCAAATAAAAATTATGATACCTTAGCCTATTTTATAGACATAACCATAAGAATTGTAATATTAAGTTTTTTTTCATATTCAATGCATACATGACTAGGGTTAATGGAAAAAATTGGCTACCACTATTTTTCACCTTTTGTTGGACTTGTCCAGATAGTCAGCAACTTTGTTTTTAATTCTAATCCTTCATAGTCCTATTTTATGTTGATTCACAATCAATTTTTTATCATAGTCAATGCAAACATAATTTAGTCAACAAAAAGGACATGTTTACACTATTTTACACCTTTTTAAGACTTGTCTATAAATAATTTAATATTTTTTCATGATCCTAATAATGCATAATTACCTCTTTTACTTATTTTTGCTATCATACATTTAGAATAGTCAAAAAGAATTTGTGTTTGACCTAACTATATTTCTTATTAGTGTTTTCCAAAAATAATATATTTTCATATTTATCATTTTTAAAATTAATTTTCTTAATTAATGTACAAATTAAAAAATTTATATACTCTATTTTTAAACCTATTATAACACATAAAATTTAGTGTTTTACAAAAAATAGGATTTAAAAAAATGAAGTTATTCAAATAATATTCTTTGGGGTTATGAATGCCTGGTTGGTAATGAATCAATCCCTAAAGTAGATCTAGATACATATTTATCAAGGCTGTATATTCCTAGTTTGAAGGAAAACAATGTTTAGGCCTTCCTCACAAGCCATTCTAATAAAACTTAAAAATAAAAATATAATACCCTTCAGAAGTTTTTATTATGTGATAGCTCTTGCACTATATCAAAAAACTCAAATACATATGTAAATGAATCACTTTTCACACACATCTAACTTTTATTAGAGATCAAGGCTTAATATGTTGTGTGCTAAGGCTAAACCTAATATTTAGATTTATTTTAAAAACATAATTTGTTTTACATGATTACTAATTTTATTTCAAAAATAACTAGACATTTCAAACTATAAACACTTGACATTTTTCTCTCCATAAAATTTACCATTTGTTATGACCAACATTCCCCCTTTCCTTTTTTAATTAAGGACCCACTTTTGTATAATTAAAGTTTATAAATAATTTGAGATCCTATGATAAGCATTTTAAATATTTTTTATCATTAAGATGTAATGGTTTATGGTTTTAAATCTTGTTTTGACATGCTCTAACAAAGATCTTATGTATAATTTTAAGTTTGGTGTGTAAAAATTAATTAATTTTTTAAAGAATTATTTTGATAAGATCTTGTTGTAGTATGTTATGTTTTGGAATATTTTTAAACTATTTGAATAAACACTCTTTAAAATAATTAAAGTCACATTTACATGTATTTAATCTATTTTTAATAAGTGATCACATGAAACTCATTTTTTTTAAATCAATATGGTGACCATATACCTATATAAATATTTTTCATTAAGGTAATTTTATTCAAAAATATTTTTTCTACATCAATACAGGCTACAAAATTCATAGGAAAATCCATGAGATTTATTGTTTCTCTTTCTCAATTTTGTGTTATAGATGAATAATTTTAATTGAGTTTGTTGATTTTTAAAATTGATGTATGTTATGGTTTTAAAATTTAGATTGAGTTAACAACTATTCTGAATGTTTTATTTTCATTTAGTTCTAATTTATGATTGAATGTGAATGGAGAAATTTGTAATAGATCAATATCTTTCTAGGTCAATGTCACAAAATTATTTTGTAAATAATATCCTTAAATTCTATGATGTTTCATCATTAGTCAATTCATAAATATAAAAATATATACATTAGTTCAAATTATATGCTTATTGTCTCTAAATTGATTTGCTTAAAGGACTTAATCCTCATTGACATAGAACATCCTTCTTTTCTACCCTACCCTTACCTCCTCTCTTTTAATTTTTTTATAATATTTGATTATTTTATCATAGAATCATTGTAAATATCCATCTAATAATTATTGGGTGCTAGAAGGAGGGACCTTTGTGATCAATGTCTCCCAATGTGTGTTTTCATTCCAATTTCTGTCAAATATGTTAAATATCAATAAAAATAGAAACTTGTAACATATATATATATATATATATATATATATATATATATATATATATATATATATATATATATATATATAATCATGGCATGAATTTTTGAAACAACCATCAACATTCCTCTTGTTTAATATGAAATTCCAAAAAATGATTTCAATTATTTTATTGAATTATAAATTGGTAGAATAATTAAGAACATATTCATGCTTTCAACATTTCTTTGAAATATTTAAATATTAAACATGAGGATGTAGCCTATAAATTGTTCCATTCCACATGAATTGTTTTTAAATCTAATGTATGGTTCATTCATATTTTTAAATATTTAGAGGATACATTACTTAGAGAATTTAGACAACTCTTTGATCCACTTGATTATCTTAAATGACTATTCGTAATAATAATACAACATAATTATAGAATTAAGAAATTCAATCTCAAAATTTAAGAGATATAGAAAAGCATTCAGATCATCTACAAACCTAAATAATATGTCATTTGAACATATACATTAATGTCTTATATCATACCATATCTTTGATTATCAAAACGTATAAGACAAATAATTTAAATTTAACATATGTAGTGGTTATCACATTGGATGAGGAGTTTTATTCCAAAATAATTATTACCAATTATAATTAATATTAGGATGACACAAAAAAATCATCAATTTCAATAAAAATATTCATTTTCCCATAGTTTATCATTCAAATTAGACCTTTGTTCACAATATTAAAACTATCACAAATCAAAATTCTTATCTCTTTGAAGAAGACATAAATTCAAATATTATGTTATAACCAGCTAAAAAATGTTTCATAGATACAAATGAAGGTGATAAAAACATGTTCATTGAACATGAAGGATTTATGATAATGTGTTTTCATATTTTTATAATGATGTAAAAGTTCATGCATTAGAAAAATCACAAGAAGGTGAGGAAGAATCAAGCGAGGTAGAGGAAATGTCCTTCATATGATTTAATAAAAGATTTGTTTTTGGAGGTAATTATATTAAAAAATAAAATGTTGGTAATAAGATACCAATGTTCAAAAGTGATGTGAAATTAGAGACACTAACTGCACATAGAAATATGAAACCAAAGAACATGATGTTAATGCTAATATTTTTTCCATATTTGAAAAATGATATGAACCTATAAATGATAAATAATTTTTTATAATTCAATGACATGATTTAAAATAAGTATACATTAAAATTGATATAAAAAAAGATTAATTCCTTATCTTTGAGGTGGGTTATATGCCCTTTCATGAATACCTAAATAATATAATTCCTAAGAAGGATCAACTAATTTAAAATTAATTTGAAAAAAACATTGAACCTATTCAATATAAATAAACATAAACTTATTTTATAGTTGAATCACATCACAAATAATTGGTTTCCACCATGCCTTTGATTCCAAATATCACATAAATCTAGGTAAAATAATTTCATAAATTATTTTGGCTTGAATTTGAGGTATGTTTGCCTAAGCCTTATGAATTTTCTAAATTAATATTTGTTTAGATGCTTAAATATATATTTATATGTTAAAATAGTATTTTACACTTGAAAAATATATCTCAAGGATTTCTAATTTTTATCTTTACCTTCTTTATAGCTAAAAGGCTTATAATTACCACCTCGCTAGGTCTAAATACTTAGTTCTTTGTCCAACCTTGATTAATCTAATTATCTAGATAAATTATAACCATAAAGCACCTAAAATATGACATATATCCTTAGCTGATAGTTATATAACATTATAAGCTTTTCTTTATCCTAGACAAATGTGTTTATTTTAGGATAGTAGCATTGACAAGACAATCCTTGATCTGACATGTGTCCTTACCCTAAAAACACTCAAATTTGTAAATTTTTTGAAGTGCATGGGTTAGTATAAGAATGCCACTAACCCTTACATGTAAATTATTTCAAAATATCTAGTATAAATAATGTAAAAAAATACTCATTATTCATATAGTAATTATAAAGTAAGAACTTACTAAAACTCAATTAAACAATTTCATAATTAACCTATTCTACCCTATTCATTCCTATTCACATATAAATGATAGAATCGGTTATACTATAGGTCATAATCACTCAAAATATATTCCATGATCCATATTTGTCAATTTACAAGCTATATCACTAAATGCATTGCCATGTAATGTATTTCACCCTTGTGCACACACATTCCCACACATAGGGGAGAAGTGAATAATTATGATGCCATCATTGGAGTATTGGTTATATAGGTAAAACTCATTGATATAGGGGTCTTTGAATTTAGATCGACACCATGATCCCACTAACCCATTTTTAGGAAGGTAACTTAACCTAAGGTGGAGAGATATGATTTAAGCTATAAATAATCATTGACAACATGTACATGAGATTTAAATATATCAAATTAAAGGTGACATAAAACCTAGAAGGAAATAGGCGGAAACATATTGACATAACAAACATTTTATGAATGTAAGTTGCATCAAGATTTAGATAGTAACATCAACACAAGTATCCATATGGAGACACAATTGTCTAGGTATGTAGAAAAAATATTTCTAGAATTTGATGACTTATTCCTAAACATTAGATAGCCTATTTTTTCAATTATATATCTCATATTTTCTATGCATCATTATAAATTATAAGTATTATTTCTTATTTGTGAGTTTGAAATCAAAATAATATTTGAAATTATACTTTCTATATTTCATATTTTCATAATTCAACACTCAAATTGAATATCATAATTTGAATTAATTAATTATCCTAATTTAAGGAATAATTTATCTCAATCTTGAATATCCTATTTCTCATAACCCTAAACTTTTCTAAAAGGGTTAAAAATTTGGTGAACTTGACATTTACGTATTTTTAAGAAATTCCTAGTTTATTCTATGGGGTTCATCCTTTAAGGGTCTTCCTTGAGGGTTTTTAATATTTTAAGGTTTCAAATTGTAGTAATTATATAGTTATAATATTTCTTATTATGTGGGAGTATTTGATATAAATTTTATGTTTCTCTTTTCTTGTTCTCATATTAGTCTTTGAAACATTTAAAAGGGATAGAAAAAACCTCTTTCTCCTCCTAACCCTGTGGAGGGTGATACATACTTCCCCTCTAACTAGGTTCATGCTATCACTACTCTAAGGTGTGAGGTTAACAATAATATTTTACCTATCCTTTATAAAACTTCTCCAAATCCAACATCTCCTCTAGATGGTTTATGTATGCATATTTAATCTGAATCAACTATGGTTTGTGCTTTCAAAAACCTCATATATCAAAATACCACTATGGGAAATTTAATTAAAAAAATACAAAATAATATTACATACATTTAAAATTAAAAATATGATAATTTTAATCATGTGTTTACATCTTCACCTAACATTGTTTTGCCTAAAAAGGTTTTACATCAAAATAAGAATATAAAAGAGAATTCATCTAAAAATAATGATTCAAAAATTTAACAAAAGGATAATAAAATTCTAATTGAAATGCTAAGATAAATGATTAGAAATAAAGTGATTCAACTATCTCATCTATATACTATAAGGAGATCAAAATACTATTGTGCATATCATATAATGCATGAGCATCATACTGATTATTGTTTACCTTGAAGAACAAAATACAAAGTACTCTTGATAGTGGTGATACTATAATAGATACATCAAATAAGTAACCCATTCACATTATGAGTACCTCTCCTAAAATAAAAGTACCAAAAAATAAATATGGTCACTAAAGGATAATTCAAAGCAAAAACACTTACAAATGCAAAAATTGGAAAAATAAAATATTAAAAAGGCAAATATAGAAAAATCCATATTAAAAAAAGACCAAAATGAAAATGCATAGTTACAAAATCATTATATTAAAAAGGTAATGTTACTAAAGAGAAATAATATAAGTTTCAAACAAAACTCAAAATAAGAAAACAAACATATAAAAAGATTTTTTTGTAACAAATGAATTTTCAAAGCAAGACATGCCTACAAAATCAAATGATACAAATATGGTTCCTAAGGATCCAAACATCATATCTATTTCATGCATAGAGGAACAAAAAGTTAAGGTAAATACTCCAAAATCTATTCTTTCACCCTCAAATAAAGAAGTTAGGGCAAAAATTACATCTTTTTATAGTGTTCAAGAAAAGAAACATGAATCTTCTCTAGTCTATAATAAATTACAATTTTTGAGAATGATAAACATACTCAAGAAAAACAAACTTTCAAGAAGGAAACTCTAATCTATGGTGTAGTGGAATTTTTCATACATGGATGCTCAGAATGGTATATCAAAAGTTCAAAAACAACATAATAAGTTACACATTTCCTATAATAATGATTATAGTGATGATTATTATTGGAATAATACGTAATATTCGTGTGATCTTGATGATACTGATTATGAAAGATATGAATATGACACACACAATATAGGGCATCAATAGAGTCATCTCATTGATGATATTATGGGAATTTAGTAACACTTTGTCCTTGTAAATATATTATTTTATTATCCTTACAAAAATATGAAAAAAATATAAAATTAAAAAAAATCTAGAAAATATAAAAACATTCAAATAATTTAAAAATATCAAATATACCAAAAATATTTATTATTTCACATGTTTTAAAATTTTCCAATTGTTGTTTACTTTGTGTTAGTATATATAATATAATTTTTACACAAAAATATTTCATAGATATTTAAGTGTGAAACAAACATACATTAGACCCATGATATCTCAAGATGCATATGTTGGACCTTTCATTTTCAAACATGACACACTACATTGGGAACATCTTACTTCTGTATGATCACAAATAACACAAGTTATATTATTTTATGATCATTTTCCATTATCTTATTGAGATTATATATATTAAACATGACTATACTTATGTTACTAGATTACATAGTGTATTTAATATGTTTTAGATTGAGGTAAAATCAGGTTTTACTATGTTACTAGATTACATAGTGTATTTAATATGTTATTATACATGACATCTTGCCAAAATATGTATGTTAGGACTAGTATCAAAAGATAATGTGAGTTTTTTATATATAGTTACTTCATCCATTTACATTAGCTTAGTTTTAATTATTGTTTTATTCTTTGTCTTATTTTTGGAGCATTTGAACATGTTAATTTTATTATTGAACAAAATTTATTGAGTGTTACTTTTTTATTCAATGTGTGGACATTTGAACATGGCTTCCACTTGAGTATGCAACATTTGAACGTCTCCCTTATTTGAAGTCTCCTTGGGCCCCTCTTTGTGTGACATTTGAGTACTATTACATGTGTGCTTGATTATTTGTTGACATTTTTATCTTATATACATTACATGATTAATGTCATGCTGTTAGGTATTTTTATATGTGCATACTATAAGCTTCATTGATCTATCTACTTCGACATGACACTACTATATGCTTCTTTACTACATGATTCACATAGATACAACTTAGTTGTCTTATCCTTTTGGGATAAGGTGATATCACTTTTTTCAATCCATTCATCTCATATGGGTGGGTAATATTAATGGGATCATGTCATAGAATACATGTCTCCACATACATATATTTGATATAATGACAATAAATTGATTTAGTTTACATTATTTACATTAATCATATATACATTTAGGACAAAATTCCATGTATTGGGCATGGATTTGAAGAAAATATTTTAATATTTATGATACATATTATATACACATGTTATAGATCAAAGGTTAAATTTTTATATGTAATTCATCTTGAGACATATTCAAAGTGTATTTACACCAAATTATAGATACACTTTCAAAGTATACATACATTTATGCACCGAACTTACTAAGAT